>JAOWBB010006187.1:0-29548 GCA_028565995.1 Ricinus marginatus | reverse complement strand
TCACTTTTTGTAAAAGAGGGAAATCAAATTGTTCAGAACTCTGAGAAAATGCAATAAATAAATTTCCTTAATTTTTTTTCCTGAATCGCATAAACTTAAAACGATTCGTGTCAGAGAGGTTTTTTGCTTTATATGCCGTGTAAAAACAATTATAAATAACGTATATGATATGTACATAAAATTTTGGTTTCGGCTGTTGGCATATGAATCATAAAAGACAAATTTTTCTTATTTATTTTTAAAATTATGTTTAAATTGAAATTAAAATTTAAAAAGTACATACCGTTTTTTAAACTATTCTTAATGCTGCTGCACTCGGAAGTATGTTTTTGCATTATGTCCATATGCATGGAAAAATGTTGCTGAAACACTCTGTTTACTGCCATGGCACTTTCTGCAAACGCTGACAGTTCCCTGGCACTATTATTCCTGAACAGAAAAAGCAAATTCGAGATGTAGAGCATTTTATACAAGTAAATTGGTATAAATTAGTAGTGATAATTTATTTTTCTCATTTTTCTAACCGTCTTATGTTGTGTGGAGTAATCAAAGGACGATGGCACGTCGGAGCACTTAAAAATTTCATCCATGGATGTTCTAGCACGGAATCAGCGCTCAGCCGCAGACTGGCTTCTTTCACGAGCAAATGCTGAATTAAATCTTTGGCCTCGTCACTGATATCGGCCCATTCTTGCTCCGGAAATTCGTATCTTCCCTCCTGAATGCTGCTGAATAGCAATTCCTTGAAAAAAAATGAAAACTAAACAATAAATTTTTCTTTTTTCTTTTTGCCTTTAAATATTGTACAAAAAAAGGCTTGTCAAGGAGGTTTTTTTTATTTGCGTCATCAATATTATTATGAAACGTTTCCTTTTGACGTTTAAATGGAGGAAGTGATGAAGTAACTCAGAAAAAAATTTTTCATTTCCACATTGCCAGCATGGAAAGTCCTACATGAATTCCCAACCATCATTAGCTGTTTTCAGGGATCATATTCCTGTGACGTTTGATTGATTTTAATTTTCTTTTCACGTCAAAGAGGATGTCTCCGTTTGAGATTCACAATAATTAAATGAATTTTAATATTCAAATCGAATGTGCCTACCCTGCATTGGTGACAGTTCTCTCCGTTCTGCCATCCGCAATCCGTTCCGCAGTTCCCGTAGAATGGAGGATAACCGCACAAAAGAATATACATTATCACCCCCAGCGACCACAAATCACATCGCTTGTCATACGAAATGAATTCACCCACAAACGCTTCCACTACTTCCGGAGCCATAAATTCGGCGCTTCCTACCTGAAAATAATAAAATATTACAGTTCAGATGCATTTCCATTAAAACGAGATAAAGGATAATAAAATAATAACTAGAAGGAGATTGTGTACACTTGCCGGAGTCAGAAGCTGAGGTGTGGCCACGGGGGACGAGAGACTGGAATTAAATTTGATTCCCGATCCGAGATCAAAATCACAAATTTTCACAGGACTCAACTGATCCTTGTAGATGCACAAAATGTTCTCCGGCTTCAGATCGCGATGAGCAATTCCTTTTTTATGCAGAAAACGCAGGGCGCTAGCCAAGTCTCTTATTATCTGACAGGCTTCCCTCTCGGAAAAGTGATTGTGCTCTTCGATTCTGGTCAAGAGCTGTCCGCCATTTACTTTTTCGAATACCAAATAAAACCTGGGAAACGTAGCAAACGCATGATTATCGCATAACAAATTAATCTAAAGCGTAATAATAAGAAAATTAAATAAAGTTAGAAAAATTTATTCGCAAAAAAAGATCGCACATAAGCAACCTTTGCAGCTTTCCTAGTGGGGTTGGATGAGTTCTTCAGAGACTGGGGTGGAAAAAGGAAAGGATGAAATTCCTACAGGAATCTGAAACAGGAGCTGCATGAAATGAAAAAAAAAACGTTCTAACAGAGGAAAAAATCTTTTTCTTTTGATCCTTGTTATTTTTAAAACTATAAAAGAAACATGTTAAATACTTTTTTTTTGCTACATTCACCATAAGCAAATCGATTTAAATTTAACTTATCTCGGATCATTTGAAAAAGATTCTTCCTTTTTCAATTCCTAATAATTGAAGTTACTTTTTCCACATCTAACGTTTTCTTCACCTAATGTTACTAAAAAAAAGCGAATAAAAATTAAGCATTTTTTTATTTTGTTAAAAATAGAAATAAGTAACAATAAATCCAAATATATATATTTATTTAAAATTCAATATTCTCAAAAGTATCCGAGCAAGATTTTTACCTTTCTTCATCCTCGAAGAATTCCACTAATTGTATTATATTCGGGTGGCCCTGGCAATGATGAAAGGTTTCGACTTCCTTAAATACTCTCGATCTAGAGTGACCGGGAATTTTTTCGATCATCTTAACTGCGTATTCTATGTCCGTATAAATATTTACACAAGTTTGAACTGAGGCATAGGCACCTTCACCAAGAATTTCTCCTGTCAATTTATACAGTTCTGTAAAACATTAAAAGAAATAAAATAAAAAACTAACTTTTAATAACTAAATAAAAAACTATGCTTTTATTTAAACAAAAAACAATTGAGTTTTAAATGCAAGAGCTGAGAAACTATTTTTCTCGACTCCGCATAATGATAGACATATTCAGATATATATGTATGTGCGTAAACAAAATACTTCAGCTAAATAAATTAATGTCACATGTATTGAATAAATTGATTTCATTTAAAATGTCTAAATTTTTAATTTTAAGCGCTTCTTTTACTATTTTCTCTCTTCCTTTTCTCCTTTTCCTGTTTCGCTGGCAACTCCAATTTCACATCTTCGCCCAATTTAAGTCAAATGTAACGAAAAGCATCGTTTCACATAAGAATAAATAAATAATATTTTCAGCGCTAACCTTTAAAAAACGCCATGCACTTCCGCAACAATAATTTAATGAATGTTAACAATAAAATAGGCATAAATAAAACGTAATTTTCTTTATTGCAGTTAGCTCTTTTAAAACGACATACAAATAGTATGTCTTAGCTAATTGTTTACACCGGAAGTCCTAATTTCTTTAACGTTTGAAGACTAATCTTTTTATGTATGATCAAACAATTAACACTACTTAATAATAATAAACCTTATAAAATCAAGAAAGTTTGAATTTTACAAAAAATTTTTTCTGGAAACAAAAATTTAAGAAATAAAATAAATGAAGTCCATCAATTTAAAATCTTTACCTGTTTTACATTATATTGTATATAATATATTATTGAATTACCTAATTTAAATATAAAACAATTCAAAAGGTTTGACCAAAATTGCCAAGGTTTAGAAAACTAACAGAATTCAATGTGAAAGAAAATAATTTGGTTGTAAATGAATTATGTAAAATAAGGATTGTAGAACAATATCTTAAATAGTTCCATTGATGAAACGTGTGTACAATAAAAAATTAATCATTATTCAGACGAAGGCCGAAACTTTATCCATATTCAAAACATAACTATGTTTTTTCAAGTGCTACGTGTCATACTTATAAGAAATAACCTACAATTTTTGATAAATTTTGGATGAGTTTTATTCATTTCAAAGAAAAAATCATCATCCTTTAATTTTTTTTTCTTCACTATGTCAAACAATTACTTTTTTTAAAAATCATAATTTTTATATCGCTTTATTTATCTAGTCGAAGTTATTGCCTTTGACAATTTATTTCTGGTGGCTGTTCAAAGTTTTAAAGTGTTAAAAACACATACATAAATAAAAAAAAAAACCTATCTCTGATGTATAGTTCAAGGGTCCATTTTCCGCAAAATGAGTTGTTTCGGAACTTTCGTAGGTCAACGACTTTTTTAATGAAAGTATAAAAAAATATATATATTTGTTTGACTATTCTTTACGTGAACACATATGTACAGAGAAAATCAAGAAACTATTGCAATTTCTCGTATTTGAACCTTTTCTTTGAATGCAGCGTAAAGCCTAAAGAACGAAATGAACGATTCCAATTATCGGTCCATTTTCCATAATGACAAATTAGTGCGGGAAAATTAATTAGAGCCTTTCGAACCTGATTAAACAAAAGCTCTTTATTTAAACCTAATAATGAAATTCTTGAAGCATGGAATGTTAATTTTAGTCTTTAATTGAAAGAATTAGATTCCCATTCGCGTACCACAGTCTATGAATAAATGTAAATATATGTGAATACTTTAGTGTTTTTTATTCTTCCCTGTCAAGTAACAGCATGTCATCACATATATACATTTATATGTAATTTGCAAAGTGGTATTCTGGCTTCGTGTCAAGGGACTTATAAGTGCCATCCAGTGTCCGAATTTTATCACAATAACAAAATGTTATCAGTTCAGTTTCATGTGAATTGTATTAAGTGTAGACTGTACAAAAGTCAAGACCTTCCAAGCCAGATAAAATAAATAAATAGAAGATCGCTAACAATTTTATTTATTTATCTGAGTTAATGTTGTGTTGCAGGATGAAAGAAAAAAATTGTAGGAAAAAATAAAAATAAAAAACTTTAAAGAAAGTAAAATCGTGTTTTTTTGGCATTTGTCCTCACGCTGAGTCTTCCTACTTGGATTTTCATCAATTATTTTCCAATGAAAACATTATAGCATTGGCCTTTTCCTTTTTCCTTCTCTTCAAATGAAGTTTTTCCTACTCTTTTTTAGTTTACTTTTAGTGGCCGGAGAACAATATTTTTTTTAAATTTTATTTATTTATGTTTTTACCTTGAAAACAAGAAGATACCAACGAAGATCCGTTTTTCTTTTTTCTCCTTTTCCTTCTGGCCTCTTCTTTTCTTGTTTGAACATCGTTGCTATCATTATTGGTTTTGTCCCTCAGCACCGAGAGAACCTCACCTGAAAACGTATGTCTGCTTTAACTATGGGGGAGCAAGATTTTTTTTCTCAAAAAAAAAAAAAATAAAACAAAAAAAAAATCTAAACGTAACAACGGAAGAAATCCTCCGAAATTGTTAAAATTAAAGTTGAAGAAAAAAGATAAAAAGTGTTTTACTTTTAACGATCACGTTTACGTTTACCGGTTAACCACAACGTATTCATGTAGACAAAATGGTTCCCAAATACGTATTAAAAGGGCTTTAATGGCGGAAAGGGGAGGGGGGAAATTTTAATGTGCAATTTTCGGAGAGTAAAATGAAACTATCAGATATGTATTCGAAACAAATAACGATTTATTTACCTATTCTATTTAAAATCATACGCACCGGTCTATCAGACGTTTTGGTGGGCGTAAATTTCGTTTCTGGACGGCTTAAAGCTGTTTTCTATCCGAGCTGCGGTTCGTGTAAAAAAAAAAAAAAAAAAAAAAAAAAAAAAAAAAAAAAAAAAAAAAAAAACATCTCCTTTTTAAAATCGATGAGAAATTTCAATGGCATCAGGAGTAAAATTAAACGAAACGCGATTCAATGACATGAATCAAGGCCGATTAGAATATGAGAAACGATCGGTGATCGCTTTTTGCGCGAGCTTTTCTACCATTGAAGAAAAAACAAACAAAAAAATCCGGACCTAATTTTTCATTTTGCATGGATGCAGCTTAAAAAAAGCGGCAGAAAATTTATGACCGAAAATTGAAAAAAATCGTTGAATTTCAATCGCGGAGACGTTAACGCACAAACAAAAAAAAATTGATCTTTAAACTTCGTCGTAAAGAAAAACATACTTACAACACAAAGTTTTAGCTCCTTCCGTTTCCTCGACGATTTTTTCCACCATTTTTTTTCTAAAATTTTTCAATATCAGTTCTAAAACGAACACGTTGCAAATCTTAACGGACAACGAAGAAAACGAAATTTTCTTTTAACCGGGGAGGAAGAAAAAAAAAAAAAAAATACTGAAGTTAAACCGAACCGAGTTCGTACGTCTGCTATATACGTGTGCGGTATACAGTTTTATTTTTTTTCTTAAATTAATTTTTTTTTAAATTCGAAATTTTTCTTATGGAACGCCGACGATTACATTCAAAAAACTAACGCCCGAAAAATTAAATGCTTAGATTCTAGCATAATGCGAAAAAAAGAAAAAAAAGCAAATGCTCTTCGTGGCACGTAGAATGAATAGGCAAATTTCATTCGCGAAATCGTTGATTTTTTTCCACGTGCGTTAATGCGACACAGTTTTCTGCGGTCGGATATATCTATCACCTGAACACAAGAACGAAATTGAGATCCGACTATGTGAAATTCTTTTTGCGAAAATTAGAATATTAAAAACAAAAAAAAAAGTATATTTTTTTAAATAAATAAAATTATCTATCTACCATTTCACAGAAGAAACAAGTTTTAGATATTTCTTACGAATATGAGAACTAACAAAACAACAAAATGACCTTCTCATTTATAGTGTCTTGGAAAGCGTCTGTCGCTCTCTGATAAGGCCAAGTCCAATTCCGTTCCGAGATTTTTATTGCTCAATCCCCGCTGTGCCAAAAATGCATTTTTTTTTTTTTTTTTTTTTTTTTTACAAACTTATTTTTGTTTTAATGACATTTTTTTTTCATGGAAAACGGTAAAAAATGTTTATTCGTAGTAAAAGAAAAGTTCTATCATTACATTCTAGTAAATTAAAATTTATTCTCATTAACTTATTCGTAATAAAAGAAAAAAAAAAAGAAGCATTCTAATAATCAGAAAAGATGTTATATATTAATCAAATCCATTAAACACCTAATTGGAATTTTCGCAGAATTAAATGCTCAAATAAATTTATACATAAAAGTATATACCCTTAATTTTATAATACTAAACCCATTGATGACGTATAAATGTTTAACGTAAAATTTAAACAATCTGAAAATTTTTATGACATCCATTTTAATGCACTATTTTTCTATTTACGGGTCCGCCAAAATCAAAAAAATGTAATGTCAAAAACAAACTTTTGTTCGCTAACTAATTAATGTAAAGCTTCAAGAGATACTTTCATTATATAACTAAATTTTATATTTTATCTTAACAGATTACGATACAATTGCATCATTTTGAGACTCATTCGATTTTTAATATTTTTGTTTAAAAAAAAAAAAACGTTATCAATATATATTCTGGTATGAAAGGACTTCTTTAAATTAATTTAATTAATTTTGTATTAAAATCACTTCTAAAATCAATTCAAATAATAAACAATAAAAGATACAATATTGAGAGTTTATATAAAACTGCAACTAAAAGGATCAAATTATTCATTATAATATATGAATATAGATGTGAAAGAAAATTGATAATAAGAACAATTAGTTTTTTTATTATATTTTTAAATACAATTTATATAGTGGTGATCATTTATATAAATGGAGCAAATTAAATTTTTATGACGTTTATAATATTATGATAAAAATAGTATTATAAGTTTCTTTTAAAAAATTCATCTTTTCGATTATGTTACTTATTCTTGTTACATGCTGAAGAAAATGTCAAATATGCATAGGTTTACTTGAAAACTGGCATTCAAAGGATATGAAGAATTCTTAAATTATCCTGAATTGTAATGAGAAATTTCATAAAAAGTTATTAGTAATACTATTAAGATGTTATGAATGATTGTGATCAGAAATGGATAAGCATCACAAAATGATACAATTTCGTTTGGGATTTGTAAAAGTATAACCCGGGTTATGAACCCCGAAACCCTGACAAGAGTTTTGAGTTGTCAAGAAGGGAAATGCTCTTCCACGACGTGAAAATGACGGATTTTAACTATTGCTATTTTTATAATAACTTAAACTGATTTCGCATAAGATTAAATAGAAAAACTGCTAACGTAACATTTGACAGAGGACAATGGTTTCTCAAGAAAGTATAAATGTGAAAGAAATTTAATTTTTGAACTCGGTCACCTGCCAGAAAATTTAATGCACAACAAATTAATTGCAAAATACATATATACACACAATATATATAACGCTTATTTGAATATCCATCCGCAGGAATATTTGAAGAGGGAAAAAATTATTTGTGAATAACATGTGAAACGCAGTAAAACATAAATGACATGTTTGGGGGTAATAAATTATTATTGTTATGTGAAAAAAGTATAGAAAGTGTTAATGATAAATATTTAATGACCATATTTGTTCGCTGGAATCCTTAGACTTTTTTATAAGTCCTCATACGGACGTTATATAAAATACCGGTAATGAGAAAATGCCAAGTAATTGAACACAACTCATATTTATACGTGTGAAGGCAAGATGCTGGTCCCTGTGTAAGAATCGAATTCTGTGGTATCATTTTAACTAAATATGAAACGAAACAGATAAACAGACATATAATGAGAATTGACAACCGTGTAGCCACGTCGATTCTCTCGTAATAGAAAATGTAGCAGCAGCAGAGGCATCGCTCATATTGCGATAATGCACTAAACGATCCCCAACCGGGAATTGCGTTGTAATAAAATAAATCAGAGATCGGAACAATTTCTTTTAGTCTGTTCATTTTCAGACACGAATCCTTTTTTTCTTTTTTCCGCTTCTCTTTCCTCCCTCTCCTCCCGTAACTTCCCCATATCTCGTTTGCTTTTCGGGAAAAGAGATCCCCGAATCCATTATCGTAAACGCTCGGCCGTTTTGCACTTAAATTTTTCGGGTAGCGAAATTCGGAAGGGTTCGCTCGAAATTTTTCCCTTGGCTGCAAAACTCGTTAGCGCCCTCGTAAAACGATATCTCGTCTCCTTTCACTCCCTGAGCGGTTCGTCAAATGGGGAAAAAAGAAATCGAGTGACGTCACTCGTTCGGACTGCGTCTTTCGGATAGGAATTTACGGTTACTAACTTTGGCCTTGAACGCGGTCTTCAGTGATTCACCTCAATTTTCAACGGTGGTTGGACGGTGAAGTCGGAAATTTGGACCAATCGCGGCGCCGGAAATGGTCGAAAACACGGAAGCTGGTTACATTTTTTGGGTTCGAGACCGACGAAAATAATGCGATTTTTTTTTTTTCTTTCAAATTCCGTATTTGCATTATGAAGCACGCTCGGTGGGTAAGAGAGGAAACTAAATTTGTTTGCCCGGAGTGAAAACGTAGATGTCGTTTATCCTTCATAATTTATTCGACAAACAAGAATGGACGTGACGCATTTTACGGTTTTTATAATCGCAATCACACGAGGACTTCCCATGCTCTTTTGCACGGAGCTTAGATCACTCCCTTCGCGATCGCGGCGAAGCAAAAATATGATCTTTCGAAAGGCAATGCCACAAACAATAATAGCGAAATCAAGGTTTTAGATTTTTGATATCCGACTCTGGACCTATGCTTAACGGTTAATGCTCGCAAAATTAATTGAAGGTGATACAAAAGCGATCGTTCGAATAATTAATTTAAAGGGACTGCAAAATCGACATGGGAACGACATATTTTTACGTTATTTTGTTTCCGCCTGATGGTGATCGTGCCTTTTATTCAGTAAAAGAAATAATTTTTTTTCCACTTTTGAAAGTGTTGGATGTAACCCGATCCAAAGAAATAAAAAACAAAAAATCAAGTCTCCCTTTTTTTCGTGCTATTTGAGGAAGGTTCGACTTAGTATACCCGTTCTTTTCCTCTCCGGCGTACGTGTTCCGTGCGCCATTTGATAAACTTGACCGCTTTACTTAATTTATATTGGGTGAAGGCTTTTTGACTACGCTTTTCCTGCTTCTCCTCACGTATTACCGAAAGCCCGACGTTGCGGAATTGCATTCTCCTTACGACGCATGGCGTCCTGAATCTCAAATTTGGGACGTTTTTAAATTCATGATACTAATTCAAGAAACGAGACGGCACCGGAAGTGGGGAAGAAAAGCGTCGAAACGTCGTTAGAGAAAAAAAGGGGGTGGGGAAACGGAGATTGCAACATCTTGTTAACGTCACGCAATCCGGGATCTCTTCGAAAAGGTCCGATCGCCGATTTTTCAATTTAACTTAAAAGAAAAAAAAACTTAAAATTGCATTTATCGAAGATAAAAATTCATTAAAGCATTCTATTAAACACTCATTTATAAATCTCCTGATGCAAAAGCGAGTCAACGGTCATAGGTCGAGCTGAGTATTTTCAGTTTTTAACTCTAAAAGAATTCAGCTCTTCATAATGGTCACGACCATTTTTCGATATCGCCGAAAACGTTTAATTTCTTAAAATTCTTATATAACCATTGGCTAAATATATCCCCGAAAAGAAAAAAAATTTCTCGTCAGAAACATGAATTTAAAGCAAACGTATGCTTTATAAGTCTAGACGATAAGAATTAACCGACACTGCTTTTTTTTTTCTTCTTATTTTTTCCCTGTCTCTTTTTTTAATAAATGGCATTATTCGGATCCGAGAATGCATCGGGGCAATTTTTTTTCCCCTTAAACATTGTTAAATAAAGCAAAAATTTGCGAATGCGAACGATTGTTCGAGAAAGAAAGATGGACGACTTTTTAGACGTACAAATGTGGCGACTTTTGAAATCCAAGCCAAAATCATAAGGCTTAAAGTCAGCGCCGGCGTGACCGAAGCGCTGGATTTAAGAAAGGCGAGAGGTGTCTCTTAAAATGGGAAAAAAAACAGGAGTTGCAACTTATTTAAAGTAAAATTATTTTTCAGGTTTTGGAAATTTGTTTTCAATGAAAAGGTTGCGGAAAAGAAAAATTTTTACGTTCTTTTTTTTCAATGACCAACTCCATTCAATCTGCATTCTTTAAAGCAAAATTTTTCGAATTTAGCCTACATTTAATGAATATTTTCATTAATAAAACGAACATGATCATCAAAAAGCGTAGGGCAAATTTGAATAAAATTTGAAGAACGTGCATCAATCAATGGCGAATAATGGTTTAATTGCGGATGATAGCAGTGGTGAAGAAAAAAAAATTTTAATAAGGTGCTTGCTACACAAATTATTTATACTTTTTATTGCTGTGTACAACAACGAACATGAAATAACCAAATCTTACATGAACCATCAAATCTCTAGCCAGTTAATTAAGATTTACGGTTAATTTAGTTTTATAACCGAGCAATATAATTTTAAATTTTAAGCATATAAATTTAAAAATATGAATTTTTTTCTTAAAAAAAAAAAAAAAAAAAGAAATGTCAAACCCAATCCTTTCTTACCTTGTTGAGAGTCCTTTTGTTGAGCTAGCGGTAGAGGTTCTTGACTACCTGGATGTCCAACAAATCCGATGTCAATCCTATTTTCCCTGGATGTCTTCTGAAAAGGTTAAAATAGAAAAAGAAAAATTCAGATCTTGGCTGAACGTATTTCATTTTCTGCTTTTGGGCGATCATAAGCTGACGTTAATTATTCACCATCTAATTATCCACAGTGCCAGGCTATTGGCACGTTCTCGCCAAAGACAAAATGAGTAAGGAATTAATTGGAAAAAATAAAGTTTCACATTCGCATTTCTGAAAAATTAGCCGAACGCTTTTATACATCAGACTAATTAATATGAAAATTCAAGGTAAACTCATTTCAGTGTAAATTAAAAGCAAAAAAAAAGAAAAGAAAAAAAAAATAACATTTAACTGCGTCTGAATTTAAAAAGAATCCGAAAACTGCTTTTCGCGTGCAGGGCCTCCGATGTGCGTTCAGAAAAATTTGTTTTGTCAGAACTTTGCAGATGTAAAATAATCGTTGGCCACCAATTTCATTCCGCCATCGGTTTCACATTATTTTCAGTGCTTTCGGAGCAAATCAGCATTGTTCCCTGTGCATTATGACTCCTAATACTGAAAGGGAAATCACAATCTTTCGATAAATCTTAGGACTACAGAAGGTCAGAAAGATAGTCACTGGGTCAAGAAGAATCAAATGCATTCGAATTAATACAATTCTAAAATATTATCTAAAGCTGTCGGGCTCTTTTGGGGCAAGATGAAAAAAATATTAACTAATAAAACTGACAGTCCATCATTATTCTGAAATTAAAAATATTTTTTTATTTTTTTAATGCAAAACCTCTGTTTCTCATCAATACGGGGAAGATCATTTACACAAAACAGTCATTGAACTTAAATATATATGTCAAGCTTATGGGCATTTCAGATTTAATTTAAAAGGCAACGATAAAAAGGAAAATGGAAAACATATATAAAACTTATTATTTCAATTATATGAAAGATTAAGAGACAAAAAATTAATAAAATAAAGAATTTCTTTTAAAAATTTTTAATAAGTTCATATTATTAATCTAGCTTGCAATAAGCCTAGAAATGTTTTACAAATGGTTAATCACATCAGTGAGGTTCCTGATAATTTCGATTTGTCAGAAACATTATGACGATTAATTCGTTTAAAACATATATAAGAAAAAAATAAATATAAAATGACAGACAGATTCCATATTTAAATAATTAACAGCATTAAATGGATTGTGAAGGAAATTAAATATTCGGTTTGTATAGCATAAATTAGATTAAAACTTGTCATTCAGTTGATGGTCTATGAAAAAGGGATCAAAGAAAGAATATTTTTGAGTCCCTCTATTCCAGTTATTCAAGAATTTGAAGAAACAAATAAATAAATAAAAATTTCTACCGATTATCGACTTCAAATTTTTCGGGATTCAATAATTTTCCCCAGAAGTTCAATGGATAATGGGGATACACTTCCTTGTGTAACCAATATCCGCTAAGCAGATTTTAAATTTGTTAGATGGATATTATACAAAATCTCTGTTGAATACTTCCACAAGTGACAAATATTTGCATTTCCAAAATTGAGAGCGTTAAAAAATGACAGTCACAAGTTCGTATGATAGTCATAAAGCCAAAGAAGGCATAACATGTTATTAGGTAGTTACATAATGAAATGGAAACGATTAACATTTGACAATTTCAAAATTTTTTTTCATTAATAAAATTGTGCAATAGCACAACATGGTAATTTACTGTATTTCTCTGTGATATGTTTCTATTTTTGCCCTAACTAATTTTTAGTCTCAAGCAAAAAGCCTGAATTTTTATCATTTAAATAAATAACAAAAAAAAGGCTAATTCAAAAGAACTGCATCAAATCCCTTAAAGTAACAGACATCTAATATTGAAAATTTTCCGTCATTCATTTATGGTCAACATTTAGCAAAACACCAAAAGACAGACTGAACAGAAGCATTATATAAAAATAAAGACTATATGGATGAAGGAAAACCAATCTTCAAATAATAAAATTTAATCAATTTCTATCGTTAACTATTTTCACATTAATTTTATAATATCACTTACTAAAATATTTAAATGTACTTGATATTGATTTTTATTTTTTCTTTCTTGTTCATTAACTTGAATTTTATAAAACAAAGTAACATTTAAAACTACATGATTCAGATGTAAAACATTCAATTTTCTAACATGAATTGTAGTTTTATTTTTATAATAAGATTTACCAAATGAATCTAATTTCATATTTAAAACATTATTCAGCTAAGCTTATTATTAGAATCTAAATTTTCAACTGCCTGCTGGGTTAAAACACCTAAGATTAAAAGAAACTTAAATTAAAAAATACTAGAAGTTCTTATTCCAGTATTTTAAATTATGACTATTATCCATAACAACATATTATTGATAAATTGGAATTGCTTTTTCCTTTATTTTTAAGTACTTTTTGGTACGTTTTATAACTCAAGATGAAAATCTGCATGTGATTGCACATACATGATGTGTGCGAAAATAAATAACAATTTTAATATAAAATGTTCCACTAAATGAATTCAATAAATTATATTAGCTAAAATTAAAAGAGTACTTTCAAAATTAGTTTCTTTTATAGCATTTCTTATGTGTCAATAAATTTGATACAGCTTGCTTATTGTTGAGTAGAAATAAGATTATATTTTATGAGGTCCATTTATGTTTTATTTTAATAAGTCAATAAGAGGGTAAATGATTCAGTATAAACATAATTATTTCCTTAAATGAATTCTTCACTGTTATTTTATTTGGTTTAAACCAAGCTTTTAATGGTGACAGTGATTTTCCACTTTAATTTCATGAATTATATTAATGTGATTTTATTGAAATTATTAAAAAATTTCAAACAATTTTTTTACTGATTAATTTCTATAAAACATTCTTGATATTGATTGCATTAGTCACCTCATTTAAAACAAAATTATTTTTTCTTGCCCGCATTCATTAAATAATCTTTTTTTTTTTAAATATTGTAACATGTGTTTAAAAAAAAAAAAAAAAAAAAAAAAAAAAAATTTGAATTTAAGCTTTATGAAAAGAAATTGTTTTTTCTAAGACTGGATGATAATTTTAAAATACTGAACAATTATGTTACGTTTTCATTATGACTATAAATTTAAGGGGGTTACATAAAAGCAATGCATTTTGTAAAAAAAAAAAAAAAAAACAAAAAAAAAACAAAAAACTAGAAATGCTAGATTTATTTGTAAGAGAAATATACTTTCTCCTTTAGAGACGTTAAAAACAATATTTAAAAAAAACGGAAAAAATAACTAAAATTACAATAAAACATCCTATGGAGCCGAATCATATGATTTTGTTTACATCCGATTCACAACGATACAGGGTTAATTTAATTAGATCGAAATAACCTTTTTGCGCAGATATCAGTGTGTGAACAAATGGGAGGCATAAAATTTTATTTATCGTCAGCGTCAACATTTTAAACTTTTTATAATCATGGAATTGTTTACGTTACAAAACTGGTAAAAACAGAAACCTTGGAGGAAATTAAAAAAAAAAAAAAAAATTATCTAAATCAGACTTACTTCTATACATTGTCTAAATATACTTCAAAATTGGCTATATCGACAGATTTGTGAATCATAAAACTGTATTTTTACTTTTTTTTTCGTATTTAAAATGAATTTCGCGTTCTTTGTTAATAGTACTTTGCATTATCATAAGCATATCTATGTACATTTAAACATTTCATATATTTAAATATGGAGGCCGCAATAATCAGTTTTTAGCAATGTCGTAAACAATTCAGTTTAAATAAATTAATCCCATATGAAAAGTAACGGCAAACTATTATGCCAATATCACCCGTCATTATTAATTCTCAAGAAAAGCCTCACATGATTACGTTTCATGCAGTTATACATAATTTTTTTAATATACCTTCTCCATCGAGTCTCCCTCAACCTCCATCTTCCCGCATAACTGAAGTTGGGGAAATGCATTATGAGACGCTTAAGCGAGGGCTTTTTTTTTTTTTTTTTCTAATTATATCTTCATACCAAAAAGAAATTTTAATTTTTATCTTTTTTAAAGCGGGTTAATTGTGCTTTTTTTCCATGAGAGAAAATTTTTCCGAATTATGTAAAGTCAAACATCGCCCCTTTGTATGAACGGGCAAGTTACTTTTTTACCCCGAGAGCATTTTTTACATACAAGTGGAGACATCTCTGGACCGATTTCCAAATGAGATTGATAATTTAGTTTGCTGTTATTTGCATGAAGTTTTTTTTCATGTCTGCAAATAAAAAAAAAAATGATTCGTTTCCTTTTTCATCAGGTTTAATTTAGATTAATATTTTCAAAAAATATATTTTACATGAAAAAAAAAATATATATATGTGCATATATATATATATATTGAATTTTGTGAAGCGTAATAGACTAAGAAAAGCAATTTACAGTCATCACCACATTTAATAAAAAATTACTTCATCGTTGAATATTTTTATTTGTGGACTTTGGATGGTACAAAAAACTCATTCATAAAAAAAGAAGTTTTATAGAGCAAAATAAAAGCTGTCGAAGGATATTATAACTATTAACGCGCTATAACGTCAGGGAATAATAGCATTTCTCTCAAATACAAGATTCCAATTCTTACTATGCGAAGATGAAAATTAAAAAAAACATATTTTATACTACATATATATATTTTTAACTTTGGCTTCATGTGGTTTTTTTTTTTAAATGAGGTTCATTTTTTTTGCTGTACAAAATCTTCTGCTGGACAGAAACGAAAACAAAACAGCACAAAAACCTGCTTTTTATTTATCATCTTTCAAAACTTTAATTTCAGTTCCAAATTATTTACACCTTTAACAGCATCATTAATTACAAATTACATTAAATTAAATTAACTCCATTATTAAAAAGCAACAGCATGATCTCAAGTTCCATATAATATTTTTAAATTCAAAATGATTAATTGTAAAATCAATCAATTAAATAAATCAACACAATTTTCGATTTTTTCTTTTAAATTCTAACTGTTCCATATATATTTCAACAAAAATTCATATTTTGCTATGATTTCCATGTCAATGTATTCAAACATGTTTTCCGAATTTTGAGAAAATCAAGAATTTTCGTCTGGATTTTGTTGATTCATATGATAAATGCTTCTTGCAAATTTTACTTCAGGATTTGTCTTTTTATAATTTCTTTTGAACTCAATAAAATCAGCTAAATAAAATGTGTGGCTTGTATTTTACATGATTTTAATTGTTGTTCCAACATTAGGTTCGACTAACGGTATGTATTATCACAATCAAAAAGATGTTAAACTACAAATTTAAGTTGAGATGTTCAATTGTAAAAAGGTTCAATGGCGTTATCAAATTAAAAAAAAAAAAAATTCAGGGTAATAAATGGAATTGAAATTTTAACCTGAAAACTGAAGACTAAGTCTGAAAAAGAAAAATTATCGCCATTGTGCCGAAGCATATGCCGTATCCCGATCAGTGTTGATTACCTTGTAAATTTGCTTTGTTATTTAATCCTTATTCATAACAATTTTATTATTGGTTAATATTAATGAAGCCATCGTAGTTTCATAAATTGAAATTCATAATAATACATATAAGATTTTAAGTATTTTATTTTTTATTGAAATTAACTTACATAAATTTAATAGATATATTAGACATTGCCGCTCCCCGGAATTCGTTGCCATAGGCGAAAATGATAATAGTTATTAACGCAATAAGATATTCTCATTATGCCCTATCATGTTTGCGAATTCTGCATTATGGATTAATTTGCAAAGCCATCGAACATTACGTAACCCAAATTCAATAAAGGAAATAAATAAAAATAAAAGAACCTTTCGCTTAGGTCCATAACTGCAGGCCCCGTGGTTCTTGAAAAATTAGAACACAACCATTGAATATATCAGTATGTGCATTAATTCATGTATAAAATTAAAAGATAATTCATTACATACATATTTTGTATCGTATTTACTAACAAAACGCTATGGAGCCCCAGAGGAATGTGTGTTATTCTACATATTCGTTTTTTAGATCATCAGCAGAAAAAAAACATTTATTGTCCATAATACATAATATTGTCTATAACATATATAACATAAATATATAAAATATATAACATATAATCTATGTTATATGTAACATAAAAAACATAATATTGTCCATAAAATATAACACTTAACACAGAACATACAAAACAGTACACTTTGATATTACTTTCTATTTAATCAAATTAATGTACTAATCTTTCTCGAACCAACATTAACAATTAAATATTTTGCATTGTTTAACAAATCTATTTATTTTTCCTTTATTACAGTTCTTTCAGATAAATCATTTTGCAAATGTGAAATAATGACTGTTTGGGTCTAAAGAAAACAAGGGTTATACAGTAAAATTTGAAAGTTTTTATGTATATGTATTTTATTTGATAAAGTTAAAAAAAATTAAGTTAATTTTAAACAAACTCTCCTTAAGCAAAAAGAAATTTGCTTCCCCTTAAACAATGGCAATAAACGCTTACTAATGGTTTGATATCCTACCTCTAGTTGCTATTAGTACCGAGTATCTGAGAATGGCGGCAAACTTGATTTATACTCAGTTGTATTCGATTCTCTATCGCGAAACTTCAAACTTATAGTCAAATATCTATTTTTATGTATATGTAAAGGAACAATTTCTTAGTTACGCATTTATTAATCAAAAAAATAAACTTCGTTTTGTTTTTTTTTTTTTTTAATTAAAGCAAACACTATATAAGGAAAAGTTTGAAAAAAAATATATACATTTGTATATGTATATACCTTTCTCGTTTTTTAAAAATATTATTTAAAAGTGCGCCAAATATTCAAAATACTTAGTGCAAAAGGTAGCCAATTATTTATTATTTCTGAAAAAGGGGTAAATTGTGTAATTTAATTTTTTTTTGAATTATTAAAATAATGTAAAAGAAGCATAAAAATTTTCAATGGTAATTTAATCATAATGTATTTTAAGCAAATTCGAATATCAGACTCTGCAAAATTACCTAGGCTTTTTTCACTACTAAGTCAGCAATTTTATGAATATGCACATGAAGTGGCTGACCGTTTACTCGGGTAAATTGTAAAATTACATATTGGATTTTCCCTTGAAAAGTGCAACGCTCTTAATATGGTGAAAATAACAATCTGAAGACATGTTTCTTTCAAACCGATCGTGCCGGTAATGAATTTTGCTCTGAATATCTGACTCAAAAAATATGTTTTAAATTCTTTAAGCAATTGCATTTACACAACTGAGACTTTTTTCCAATTAAGATGCCGTGAATTTCTAGTCTGAAAATGTAGAATGTAAAAAGTATATTTTTTAGCAAAACAATTTGATAATTTATCCATCGCGGGTTGTTGTTTTGCATCACTATTTACATTCAACTAAAACAATGCGAAATAAAGCATAGCAAAAAGCAACTTTGTTTAGAAATTTTTGTTTTTTTTAAAACCATTTTTTGATCTAAAAATTTACTATAATTTCTTTTTATTTTTTAAATCATGTTCACCTTCAATATGTTCAAATCATTCAATGATATTTTTTAAATCATGTATTAAAGTTACTACGAAATAGGGGAAAAGGTCGGGGTCGGGAATCGCTATATATAATATTAAAATTTCCCCAAAACTCAAAATGTTACAATTTTACTTTCTAAATTGTATTTCTTTGCATTATTTTAAGTTTTTGAAATAGGACAGGACTATTGAATTTTATTCCCTGCCTCATGATATTTAATTCATTTACAAAACGAAATATTTCAACCTCAACAATGAATTCGGATCACGAATTATAAATCAACCTGTTTTGACTGCAAGATACAAAATAAATCGTTATTTTCTATTTTATGTACGATTTTCGGCGAATTTTTATTTATTCCTTACAAACAAAATAAATTGAACTTTAATTTTTGTTAACATTATAAAGATATTGATTTTTATGGGGTAAATTAAAATAAGTAAAAAGCGAGGAGGAAATGTTTATGGAATGTTTGGTTCACTATAATTATTTCAGGTTTTTTTGCTCTTAATACAAATGGTAGATTTGTTCCTCAGAAAGTCGGAATATTTGAAAAAATTATTATATTAGTTCAGCGACTTGAATACATAAAATCGCCGAACTATTACAGCGAACATTTACAATAATTTTATGACTGGCAAACACAAATTAAATTAAATTTTATATCCTTCAAGATGAAGTATAATTAGATTCGGATATACGTGGGAATATTTTAAATTACCACGGTTTATTCGCAACATTAAGATTCAATTAAAAATAAAACTTCGCACAACCGCGTAACCTAATACTTGACTCAGAATTCCACTGCTCAATTATGATAATATTTCTATATATGGAAGGTAATATAGGGAAAGGCAAACTTTTTCACTTCGTTAAATATTAGACAAATTTATTTTTTTTAATGTATCACAAACAAAGCTCTGACTCCTATGTGCTTAAGCGATAAGCCACTTAAGGATTAGTTCATTGCTTAATATGTTGATGCATAAGTTCCAGGCGAAATAGTGTGATTTATTGAATAAGCAACATGAAAGAAACTATAATTAATATATCAAATATTGTTAAGTCATTTTTTTATCCATGAAATGAAAAAGATAAATAAAAAAAATTTAAATTATCTATGCTATTTTTTTTTACGAATTCTTTCTCTTTAAATAAAATGTGGAAACGATTTCTGAATCAGATTTTGTAATCATAAATGATACTTACATTTGTAATAATTAATACATATACCTATTAATAAACGCTTGCAGTGGACAGGAATAAATAAAAGATATTCTTGTTACGAATTAAAAGTTCCTACGAAAAATTATATTTTGTGAAAGACATATGCATTATTGTATTGACAATGATGTATATTGTAATTGTATTTTTTGTCATACAATTTTAATTTGTGTTGTAATTAGAATTTTTATTCACCGATATTTTTTCCGTTTATCTTACATATAAAAATTTTATTATTGGACTCAGGTTTACAGTAATAATTGCGTGCCTTATATTAAAAAAAAATACACGGTTTATATAGATTTATTCATTAGATAAAAAAATTGCATTTTATAATTTGCGCCAATTCGTTTCACTTTCAATTACTCAATATGATGCTACACGATTTTTTAAGTTAACTGCGTGAGGTTAAATTCTGGCACCGAATAAATTCAATAATGATATTTTTATAAGCTCTCAATTGTTTTACATCAATATACTTAGTTTTACACAAGTATAAAACTCTGTATACAAATCTTAAGCTTCATAGTGTTAAGGAGCATTAAATGTAGAACGAAAGTGCAGTTTTGCACTTGACAATATTTTTATTTAATGCACTTCAAATTTAATCAAAGATAATTTTTATTCCATTACCAATACATTGTTATCATAGCATGTATTTTATGCAAGCTTACAGTGTAAAGGATGAAGTTATATACTGAAAGTGTTTTCATTTTTAAAATTGGCCGTAACAAGTAAGTTCTCAAATGAATATACGAATATTCAATCTTGGGAATTCTGTTTTTTTATTCTTAGCATTTTATCAGAATTAAACATATAATGTAGAGTAATATTTTTCCTTCATGTTTAAATAATGCATTGAACTTGGATGTGTGCAATATTATACGGTTTATATGCATTTGCCAGAGGTACATTAAGGGATTAGAGAATTGTGTAAAAAATATTCTTATACCTTACAAATTCAGAAATACAGTTTTGACTTAGTGAAATGACTGTTTATTTATACTTTTATTAACATAGCCCGAAAATGATTCCTTTGAATTTTTTACTTGCATTAGACACTGAAAAGGGAAACTTGACCGAAATCTTAAAAAACGTGGTTAATGCCATTTCCAATCTACTGCAATTTTGTACTATCTCCATTAGCGTCGATTTTTTTTCTGGCTTTTTCAATATCAAATATTTTCATGTCATTAATGATCATTAGTAAGTTGGAGATCGAAAAGGAAAAAGAACTTGAAAATGTTTTATTTTGAAAATGTTTTTATTTTATACACTATACTTTTCACTGCTGAAATCATTCTCGATTTAAGTGGTCAAGATCCTGTCAATCTATTTGTAATACTGATAAGCATTTTTTAAAAATAATTTCACTTTATATATGTATATAATAAAGAAATCCACCATTATTGCCAATGCACATTTTACCTCTTTTTACTCTATTATCTTTGAAGAAAATTTTGTAACAATTTCCAAATGAATTTTAACCTTAGATATAAAATTACATTTTGCTGCTTATCATTTTCACAAGATTAAATAATATTCCATATAATGTTCAATAAAAAATTACTGTTAAAGCGTCGTTTGCTTGGATATTGTATCGTTTTGAATATATTTGTTGAAATCCATGGACACTGAAACCTTGTCTCCTAAAATCAGCAAAAAAAAGCAAAAGAAAAGAAAATCATAGACATTTCGTAAGAATTTGTAAAAGAATATTATGATTTGCATATTCATTCATTATTATATTCTTTAATTCATATTCAAGATCCAGAAATTAAAAGTGTAATTCCCTAATTGAATGCGGAATAGGAAATAACTCAAGGCAAATTAGTTTAGTAAAAATTCCGATATGAGTAGTACTTAGAGAGGTACCTAAAATATTTAATATTTAGCTCCCAGAAAATTCGTTCGGCTAAAACGTCGGGTAAAGATGTTATTAAATCGTCTATAAAAGATTTTAACCTTAAAAAACATTAAAAATAATGACCCGAAAATTGAAAAACAAAAAAGATAATAATAACAATCTTTCCCGATAAATTCACATACATTTCCAAAAGATCGAGGTTGAAAATTTTGAAAACATAAATATGAAAAAATATAACTTTATTATGTGGCATTTTAAGGACGCTGAAAATTATCTCTGGTATCACGTTACTTCCATGAATGAGTGGCAGATTTATTAATTTATTTTTCCATCTTTTCCATTAAAGATTTGGAAATTGCCATAGATGTATGTTAAATAAGGCCTCAATAAAATTCGCAAACTTATGGCTTCGGGAATCGTGACTTTGTCAACTTAAAAAAAAGCAATATTTACTTCCATAAGTAAATTACTCCCGAATAATGATGCAACGTGGAAGATCAAGTGACTTCATACGTATAGACGAATGCCAATGTATGTTATGTATATTTGTCTTCGAATTTTGCAATGCTTTATTTCAATATTCAAATTTGACGCACAACCCGGAGGAATAAATGAGACATTTAACAGAACTGCCTTTTTTTTTTTTTTTTTGCTTTGCAGAACAAGTACTTTCAATTAAAGTTTTATAATTGCGATACATATACATATAAATATGTAGATAGATATATAAAAATCAATTACTCTAAGCAAATTTTTTTAAGAGGATTTGAAATCCACAGATATTCAGTTGCCCCCGTTTTCGAAGTCCTGGCATTGGCAAATTATAAACATGTTAGGCAAGGCAAGGGAAGACTAATTTATGAAATATTTGTCTTATAAATGTTGAATCATGGCATATTTTGGAAATATCTCTATATATCCAGAGAGTTAAACTTGAGTTGAGATACACTAAAGCTAAACAGAAATTTGACTTCATTCTTTCCGCTTTTATAATAATGAAGAGCGGTTAATAAAAGCAATAAATTCTTTTCTTATTCTAGATATAAAAATTCAGTTCACTAATAACGCCATTAATAGTCACAGGATACATAAATGAAAATTGAGGCTTTGAATATTTTCAACCGAATCATTATTCATTAATTATGGAAGTTGGGATTTACGAAAACTACTCTCCAAATTACATGATATGTATATTTAATTATGGAGAGTGGAAGCTAAATTTGATTGACTAATTTTAATTGTTTCGTGTTGGAGTCGAGTTGATGGCGTTTTAGACTTCGCCCTTGTTCAATTTAAGAATTTCATTAGTTGATTTTCTTCAAAAACCATTTCCTACATTCGAAAAAAAAAAGATTCAAATCGAAATTTTTTTTTGGAATATTCCACAAAATTTTTAACTTATTATTTCATTTTGCCGACGACAGTTATATGATTATACATCCAAAATTATTCCGGATAATATAGGGAGTGCCACATATTTACTTTTTAAGTTCATTTCTTGGTTTTCTAATTATCCGCATTTTCAGATATTCACTCGTTTGCAGAATTATATTATAATACGATCCAATTTACGCATAAGATGGAATGAGCCGCATTGCTTGGATAAGTTCTTTTTTTTTTTTTTTTTTGATAACAGAACGAATATCGAAAAAACGTTCAAATCTTATATGTCGGAAAACGATGGAAAAATACTGAAGTTACGCGTGATATTTTTATAGAATTTATATCGTCAGACGTTAAAAAAAAAAAAAGGAAAAAACTTTTAGTATGTAAACTGATATTTGAAGCACAATACCATTGCCAACAGCAACATGAGTTTTTTTTATATTTTCTAAATTTTTTTTTGAGAGATGAGAAAGAAGCAAAAATATAATTTGAACTTTCTTGAAAAAGAATCGAAAACTTATTGTATAATGTTTGAAATCCGGATATAATCTAATTTTTCTGCTTTTTCATTCGCGCTATTTTTCGTACATTTTACTTTTCTTCTCCTATTATTCGGTCGCAAAAATAATTTTTATTATGGTATAATTAATGAATTAAAAAATTTTTTTTTCACGTGTTTAGCACATTGATAAATAAACTGCATGCAGCAAATATTGTTTATAAGTATTACATCAGAATCGCTATTAAAATTATTAATTTCCAAGATTGTTGGCAAATATTTCGATAAACGCTGTTACACACCATGACGGAACATCAATTACATTAAACTGGTATTGATTGGAGATGAGAGTAATTGTAGTGGTAATTCTCCACTGTTACATCTGACGTCTCTTTATCTTCGCCGGGTTCGACATATTTGCCAACCCGGGATAATGGGTATACAACGCACCTATTTTATATTTTTCAATTTAGGAGTATTAAAGTGATAAAATGTTAATATTCGAATAGGATACGTTTATAATAATCATTGTTACAATCCTTTTTGCAAATGTAAGAGAATTAACGTTCACCAACAAATGCGATTTTCACAAATTCCACCATCTGAAAACCTAAGATGATAATTAAGAGAATTAAAATATGGCAAAGCCGGTATTTTCATATTGACGCAGTTTGAAGCTAAATAAAAAAAAAACCGGTCTTCATTAGATCAACACTACTAGGTCAAAGCGATACCAATCTTAATTGTGGTAAATGACCAATTGCTGTATTCCATTCATGCAGTTTACCATTTGGTCCGCTTTGGAAGCCTTTTTCTGTCGTGAGTCGAATTCTAAATTACAACATCTGAATTGTCCTGCCCGTACAAAGGATGCTTCTCGTTCTGGGCAAATGCTCGGACATGTATAACGTCGCGTTTTCATTTTTCGAAAAAAAAAAAAAAAAAAAGAAACTTAATTCTTCTTCCTTTTCCTTAACGTCTGAAAATATCCGACTGCCTCGGCAATTTATGCGACCATCAGGTTCGGCCTAAAAGAGAATAAAAACGAGTGGAAATTGCGATTTGAGAAATTTTTTCCTTCCCCAATTTGGATTTGTGTCGAATTTACATATTTTTGAACGTAAATGGATGCATTAATTTTGTGAAAACATTCAGCAAAGCGAATCATTAAAACGAAACGATATTAATTGCATATTAAATTTTGAAACTTGCAAGTTACAAATAAAGATACATATATATTAATAGTCGCAGCATATTGAGGACTTCTTTTTTTTCTTACGGTCTCAGATCATGGTTCGTTCCTTTAGTCAGGTATCATCAATCTGAATTATTTTTTTTCTTTTTTGTTTGAAATACCTGAAAATTCGCACATAAAATTAATTTTTTTTCTTCTTAATCAAAATGACTATCCGAATCATTTTATTCCTTTTCACCCCGATTGTTCAACAAAGTATGCATTAAATTCAAGGATTTTTTTTTTCTTTTCGTTAAAATTAAGCAAATTTTTTCCATTTCTCAACAACGTCAAAATCGTCCCGTTTTTGTTCTGTATATTACGACGTTCCCTTGAACACGTGCTTTCGATAAAAAAACAAATAAAAGTCATCTATCAGGGTAATAACGTTGGGTGTGTTGACATTCGAAAAACCCTGTCTTCATTGATGTAATAATGATTCAGATATAAATACTGAATATTTAACCATTTCCCGGACATTTGTTTATTGTTTGTTCTAGCGCTGAAAGACTGTTAAATCGGTTCATATAGTGCGTATTCCGGAATACTCTTGTAAATCTCAAACGCAATTCTGGTGTTGTGTGTGCATTAATGAGATTTAGTTGATTTTTGAAATAATTTCATCGCCGGAGCATGTCGTTGTGGAGCCCCACATTAAGCCTTTCAGTGTACATCATTCCTTCCCACGGGTATTTTTCTAGTAGGCATTCAAGATATTCATTTTTAAGTCGGTTTTTTTTTTTTTTTTTTTTTTTGCGGAATCCTCATCCTCATAAATTTCCGTGATTGCATCGAAGAGGCAAGTTTTCTCTTTCATGATTAATGCACGTTTGCGGAGGAAATTCATGTGTCGTATTAAAAACCTGAAACTAATGTGAGTGGTATTTTCCGCAGCTGAAATACGTGTATGCCTTATTAGTTTGGGCCTTTAGCCAGCTAGAGCTTAATGGCATTCTTGATTTAAATTTTTTTTAAAATAATTTCAAAGGTCATTATTTTTTTATACGGTCTACTTTTGAGGCATGTTTATATCATGCCCTGCAAGAATGTTAAATGACGTTAATTGAAAATATATTTATAATATTAACAGATATTTCAAACTGGTATTTTCCTCCGGTTTCAAATTGAAGTCCCGGCAAAATCTTAAATTTTATTTTCCATCGTTGGAGAAGGTGGACGCCTCTTGAGCCCATAAAATTGTTTATTATTAAATTTATGAAAAGTCATTTAGCAAGTCGTGAATTTGAGAGTAACATTCGAAATATAACCGATATTTTTCCTTTTTGTTCTTTCTTTCTTTTTTATTGCTGACTTCTTTGTGAATTATTGCATCTTGGATTTAGTACAAGGGAGGTAAGAAATGCCTTTATAATTTATTATGTGGTGTATATCTGGCCGGTCAGCACGAGGTTTTCTGCCATGCAGAAATCTTTGTTTCGATTCCGTATAATTAAAAGGAAAATTGAGCTCCATCGATTTTGCAGTGCTTTTGAATGCTTTGCTCAGAATCTTTTCGCGGCTGCAAAACCGAACGTAAAAATTGAATAGGAAACTGCAATTACGGTGTAAGAGGTCAAACGGAAACTTTAAGGTAACCACTAATTTAATATCTCATTTTTTGCCATTTGCCCTTTGTTTTATTTATAAAAAACAAACTTGCACATAATAAAATATATTTAAAGTTCCATACAATATATTTAGCAATTTTTAATAATCATTTTACGGTGTTTTGATTTTTGTAAAATTTAGCTAGTTAATAAGTATATTTCTCACGTAAATATTTCAGTATTGGTTAATTTCAAGTTTGTTACAACTTGCATATTATTATTATTTTCAGTCCCTACTTAATTAACCATATTTCCTAAAATATTAATATCTAAATGATGTTTCAACCGAAACATAATGCAAAATATCTGTGAATAACAAAAAACTAACCTAAAATTTATTTTATTTGAGATACAAAAGTTTTGCTTCGCAAAAGAAACGCTGAAATAAGGTATTCAATACGTAATTATTTATTATGATTTTCCATCATATCTTTTTAACATAACTTCGCATTGTGATTACCGCATCAAACTTTTATTATTAGAAAATAATTATTATACTTTTCTGTGTTGCAAAATTGTTTAAATTATCTTCTTTTATGGTTTATTGAATAATATATGTTGGAATAAAGTACTTTTTAATAAATGTTATTTTTACTCAATGACTTTTTCAATAGAAAAAATTCCTTAAGTTTAAAATAATACTATAAATCTTTGATTATACATGACAGTCAGCTATAACACCGTTAGCCTAAATTGGTTTCAATATTTGAGTTTTATATTTTTATAGTAATTATAAACTGCTAATTTAGACAAAAAATCATTTTAAAATATGCCTCTCTAAATTTACATTTTACGAAAGTTATTGATTTTTTTTAAAGTGTAAATTTAAACAAAGAACAATTAAATTAAATAAATATATGTAAATGTTGATCTAGTTGATATGTTTTCTTTAACTGAATAAAAAATGTTGAAATTACCTCTCGACTCATAGTTATGTAAAGGTGAAGAAAAAAAATTTTCATTACATTCAATTCAAAATACACAGCAATTAGCCGCGGTCATAAATCACATCAAACAAGCCTACATCTTCGCATTATTGATCTGTCGTAATTTAATATAAATCGATACGATATATTTAACCATTTGCTATACAAAGTTAGTGCTGCTTTTTTAATTACACATAAATATAAAATTTCAAAAGCTTTTTGACCATTGTATATGCGCATACATAAATTCTGAATTGGATCCATTATTTTATTACCTCGTTTACGATACAATAGATTAGTTCTTACAGCGAAAATGTTCGTTGGTCTCGGAGGGAAGTATTTCAAGATATTTAAGCACGGCAGTCTGGAAGTGGCATGTTTTAGATACAATTTCGGATTTTTTGGACAGCGAATTTAAATTCTAAAATTTCTCTTAAATTTCTACAATAAATATTGAAAAGAAAACTTTTGAAGAATGATTTTATTTTCCTGAAAACTTAACCTCATCTTCATGTTTACAATACATTTCTTGAGGCGTAGTATGTAGAAAAACCAGTCTTTGAGGCTACTAGAAACGTGGAATTAGTCTGTAATAGTAAAAGATAGAGTTAGTTGATAATAGATTAAGATAAATTTTTTAAATACTAGCAATCTCAAGTCGTCATCAAAAGATAAAAATACATTTAACTTGAAATGTTATTGTTTTTATTAAGGTTTGCAAAAGTATTTAAAAGATATACATTTAAATTGGTAGAGATGCATATAAATTAGGTTAAACTGAAGAAAAAAAATAGATGTTTATATGTATAAATATACATGTCTTATTTCTTATTTTTTCCCCCTATAATATATATAATATGTGCACACCTTAGGACGTTAAAGAATTGAAATCAGATAAAAGTCAAAGTGACAAATATTTGTTCATGACCTAACTTCTAAACTTATGTAAGAGTAAAATATTAATTTTGTATTGGGGGAAACTTTAATAAAACTCATGATTTAAACTATTGTTTAAAGATATGTCAATGAAAAACTTTTAAAGTAATATGCAATACGTTTGCCTTGATTTTTTTTTTTATTGTTAATCATTAAGGAAGAAAGAAAATCCCATTAAAATTCTCCGCCAAAATAATAGGTTCTTCTTGTGAAATGTTTTCTAAAACTAAAATATTTTTATTAAAAAATTCCTGATCACTATAGTAGAATATTAAATTTTCATTCCTACATATAGCTCTTCAACGCCAGATTATTTTATGTTATTTAACTGCTTTGAATTATATGGAAATTTTTTCAAATTTTACCTCATGACAGTGAAACTCGTCATGTGAACAATAGTACCATATACGTCTTCAATAAAACAACATGACACAAAAAATGCTAACAAACAAATTTAGGCATCAATAAAAAATATTTGTAAATAAGTGAATAATATAAATAATAATTTTACCAATGAGAAAAAATATAATTTGCAATAAAACTTGTAAACATTTAATTATAACTAAAGCAAATATTTTTCAATGGAATATTTTTAAAAATCACATTGATGGACTTAATTTTTTAAAAGGGAAAAAAATTTAATGAGAAATATTGCATATTATATTTTATATATATATTTCAATCTTTGAAGCTTCTTACCAATTCATTTTCGTAGACTGATCCCGTTCTAACAATTTTTTTAAAAAAAGGACGCTCCTTCATGAAAATTGATGCACTCTCTTTTGTAAGTAAAAATCTGAAAGCAATTTACCTGTGATACATTCTTAGATTAAGTATTCTTGAACTTTTGCTATAAAAATTGGAATTCTGACTTTTTGAAATATTGGTAATAGATAATTTGGGAGGTACACGCATATATAAAAAATTGTACGTGTTGTCGGGAAGAGTATGCGCAATAAAAATATATAATTCCATCTTCAGCCTTAGGTAGGGTGATTTTCTATCCATCAAATCGAAGAACATTATTATAATTATAATTTTTTTGTCTGCAATTTAAAAACTTGAAATCATTTCCCAACGTTGGTAATACATCTTTAACGGTAAAAGCTCTTGATGAA
>JAOWBB010006176.1:0-29558 GCA_028565995.1 Ricinus marginatus | reverse complement strand
TTATTATTATTATTATTATTATTATTATTATTATTATTATTATTATTATTATTATTATTATTATTATTATTATTTCAAGAGATAAAGAATTTTGAAAATAAAAACTAAGAAAAAAAATTTCCGGATTTTTAACAAGACTAAAGTTTCTATCATCATAACTTAGTTTTTTAATTTATATTAACCTATAATATTCATATTATAAGAAATCATAGTAATAAGGAAAATTTTTACGGTCAATATCCACATGAAATTTTTTTTAAACATCAACAATTGCATTTCAGTTTATACAATCACATAATGCATTTCTCTGAACAATTATCTATCGGTATGACAATGTATTTGACCATATTTAGCGTAAATATTTAAATCTATCAGTTGTTATTAATACATTCATTTCATGAATTTTCGGGATCGTGCAGTTTGTTATGCTTTTGTAATTTTTGCATCCGAATACTTTTGACGAATTTTTTTACATTTCATTCGAAATGGTGGCACATCGGATTCGTTGGGAATATTTTTGAATTGGTTAAAATTTTATGCTTTATGTTTTTTATAAGCAGAACCGTAGAATTAAGAATCATGCGATTTAATAATGCAGAACTTAAATTGGATATAATTATTAGTTTATAAAAAGAAATAAAAATTGTCCGTTTATAAGGTCGTAGACTAAACGTAGGTGCTTATTATCTTTGCGGGCATTCTACCGTTGCAATAGCTTTGGAAAATTACATTTATTTTTGCGATTGATAATTTCACTACACGTTATTGTCTTAGGGATCCTTTCTGCAATTAAGATCCCTTAAAACGAGCTTTTTTTTCTTTAGTTTCATTGCGAGAGACAGGGAAGTAATGAAAAATACTTCAGGTCCTCTGACCTGAATATAAAATATATATATGTGATATATATTAATTTATAAGTGAAAAAAACGTGTAGGGATTTTACTTTTTTTCTTTACGTGGGAGGGTTCGTTTTCGTTTCGGCATCGGTTGGTTTGTCTCGATACGATCCCAAAAAGTTACCCCCGTGCACCAGTCCAGAGAAATTCAGTGCGAACGCATGTCAACTGAAATGTGTAAAGTTGTACTCTCGACAGAAGTAAAACTGAGATGGAAGACATTTTTCTTTTTTTTTTGCCACCAATATGACTAGTCATATGGGGATTTTTCACGCTGGAAAAGGTTTCTCTTGCCCCCGTTTTCGTTCCCATATCATCCCCCTGTTGTGCATCAGGCAAGAGTTTTGGAAGACCTTTTGGGAATTTACTTTTTGTTCGCAGGATGACTTCTATCTCAGTTGTACGCGCAAACGGTATCGTAACGTGGAATTGTATGACTGAAAAAAAGTTATTTTTCGTGCATCATGACGTCTGCTATGGATTTTCTTCCCCGGCCGGGGCGGCTGGTAGTGCCGTGACCCTGGGAGGTTGAATGGCGATCTGTGCTCGCGTCAGAGCTGGTGCTGCCGGTTTTTCCCTTGTGCCGCGGGAGAGTCGTTGCCTCGCCGAAGGTTATCATGTCCCTGGGCTTCCATACGGGGGAACCTGCGCAGGTATCGCCATAAGTTTTAGCGTGGACTACTTAAGCCGAATCCTCGGAACAAAGTGTAATGGATTCAATTTTACGTAATGTCTCAAGGCGTTTGAACGTGTTTTCGGGGCCTGATCTGGCGAATGAACAAATATTGTTCTTACCCAAGTCTTTTACTTGCGAAGGTTGGTAGTTCTCAGGATGATGTGAGCTTTGTATCAATTTTGCCTGAGACCCTGTGCTCCCGGCTGACAGTGTGCTAGTCGTGGATAAAGTCAGGTGATTTGGAGTTTTTCCTAAAGTTTTTTTTCCTGAGATGATGCCGCTCTGAGAGTCTTCTTCTCCTTCGGATTTGGTACCTGGATCGAGATCGGACTTGGTCTTCTCCGCGTGAGACTCGTCTGCAACAAATACTTGATTACGTACATTTCTTTAATAATATTCCCGCTGAAGAAGGCAGCCAACTCACCCTGGGCCTCGCTAACCGTCTTGCTCCTGCTTCTGAAAGTACTAACGGATCCTTCTTCTCCGTCGGTGTTATCGTAATCGATATTTCCAGCTGAATGTCGTTGCGGTGGTTTGGGCTTCTTGGGTTTTAGAGTTTGAGAACCTTGACGAAGATTTTGTTGCAGTTGCTGCTGCTGCTGCTGATACTGCTGTTGCTGCTGATACGATCGTTGCGTTAATTCTTGTTGAATACCTGTTAATAGCCAATCGTATTAACGGAGGGATGATGAGATCATTGAGCGTTAGTTGGATTATAACGCTCACCCGATGATGTACTTCCTTTTGTGGAAATGCTGAAATCTCTCGGAGGGGGCTTGGGCAGAGTTAAAGTGCCATTAACCGTCGATTGCCCTGATTTCGTCGCGGGTATGCTCATATTCCTCACGCTTTCACGTATAATTTGTCTAATTGTCTTCAGGAAAGCGTTTCTGAAGTCGGAGGTACTGCAATGCGTGCGATACAACAGCAATTAAATTGAAATCGGCAAACAGAATGAACTATAAAAGAGAACAAAGGCCAAATAGGATTACCTGTTGGATAAAACGTAAACTTTTTCTGATCTCCTGTGCAGTTGACTTCTCAGATGTATCAGTTCCCACAAGAAGTGGGAATCCATGTCTTTGGCCGAAGATGCACGGACCTGAACCTCCGTGACCGGAATAAGGACTTGATACCTGATTATTTCGACTTCGTTCGAGCTGCTCTTCGAGGAAACGCCCTGGAAAATGGAAAAGGTTTCAAGGGAATCAATTTCAAGCTGGTAAAGGAAATATTTACGATTTGCGAACGGGAAAACATTAATACGCAGTCCATACCATTAGCTTTTTCTTTTGTCTTAACCTCTCCTTGCAGAGGAAAACCACAGCAGATTTGAAAACGAAGCACATTGCGTGGAGCTCCAAACCTTTCTTTATTTTTCCGAGGAAGTCCGAAATATTTAGCCATTCCACTCCTCCGTAGTATAAAAGATCACCGGGGCTGAGATCAATGGGCTGTAAATATGTGAAATTAGTATTAAACACGAAAAATTTTCAACCAAAAAGCATTCTTTCATGGCATTAGACAATCATCCCGCTACCTGCTTGCAAGATTTTTGGTGCTGCCTGAACAAGTGATCGAAGATGGCTCCGTATTCTTCGTGTATCCTCTGCATTTCGTTGATGTGCTCAGCGACCTTTTCCATGCCCTTCAGAGCCTCTGAAAATTGAGCGATGAGCTTTTCGGTAAATTTTCCGTGAGCTCCCACGTACAATAAGGAAAAGCAAAAATAAAAACTAACCTATTAAATGCTGGTGCTGATTACTTTGGGGATCTGTCAGATTCCTTAGTTGCTGAAGAAGCAGAGGATACTTCAGTATCCTCTGAATGGGTTTAATTAAGTATGATTCTAAAGTTGAGGAATGTTGCTGTTTGGGATTTCGAGCGGCCAGAAACTCCTGGAGAGCTTGATTTCCTTCGTCTGAAAGGAAAACGCGATCAAGGCAGGTACTCATTCGGAGCAAGTAGGTCGTATGAATGAGGAAAACATGGTGCGGATATTTAAGATTTCTGAAAATATTTTACGGGAGCGGCTCTTGTCGAGGCATGTGCTCGCTAAGGCCCGCGAATGCCGATTTCCAGTTTAAGAAAAAAAGAAAATTGCTGATCAGGTGGCGAAAATCAAAAAATTAGATACTTACTGGGATGGAGCACTTTTTGCGCTTTCGAGTGACTCGCGCAAAATGAGCTGTATAATTTGAAGTGATTTACGTAGTAAAGGAAAGCGCTTCCTATCGAAAATAATACGTTCTGGAAAGAAAAAGGTTACGCATATACTAAGAGCGTGAAAATGCGATTTCGGCTCTGCGCGAAGCGTTCACAAGTTTCGATTAGTTTTCTCACCTTAAACTGACTAGGATGTTCGAATTTGTGAAAATCAGGTTCAGCCTCCAGGGACTCTTCCAAATTTTGAAGAAACAGCCTTTGGAAAGTGACAATTTCTTGGATGTTGCCAAAGAGAGCATTGATCTCGGCGTTTGAGAGGAAAGTCTCCTTTTTCAATGGTTCCAGGTAATTCTCCAGCAGATTATTCAGGTGCTGGTTGGAAGAAAGTTTTGGAATAAATTATCTATATTCTACATTAAATGGATAATAAGAAAGAATCCCAGAGTTCGTACTTCTACGTAGGTCCTCTCTGTGTCCACCAATTCCAGAATGACTTTTCGCAGTTTTTCGGCATGGGTTAGCTGACGACTCGGAGTAAAAAATGCCTGCGATTGCTGGCTGACAATGCTGCCGGTGGGACTGGATTTTCTCGTTTCCTGCGGGCTCCTGCAGAAACCTGGAAAATTAAGAAATTCGTTAATGAACGATGTTTATTATATGAATACATTTCAGCGTCACTTACCCGTTACTTGTTCGGCCGTCTTCAGTAAATTTTCTATCTCAAACGAATTGGTCCTAGAAGTTGACTTCGGTACGTCCGAGGACGGTGCCGGAGAGCTGTCGGGCTCCTCCGGTGAATAAAGCTCTTTACCTGTCGAATTAAATAATTAGTTTGGGATTTTTATGCCGCGGTTCAAGGTACGGGATCGAAAGCGGTTTACTTACTCCATGCGGGTGCGGGAACGATCAGTCCAGAGATCATCTCCTCGCTGATTACCGGAGGATCAGACGGCGGCGGAGGACACACCAGGCTCTCTATCATGTCGTCCGTGGATCTCATCATTTCTGGAACGACTTCGAGATCTTCTAGATCTCAAAAAAATAGTCGATTAATAAACATCCGCGCCAAATTAGGCGTGCACATTTCATACGCTAAATAAAGGTCTGCTGGTTGATCTCCGCCAGGGAGGATTTTGCCACCGAGATGGGCGGGATGCATACGATTGAAAAACTGGAAGGCAATTCATACGGGTCGAATGGCAAATATCTTGCAGGTTGCAAACAAAATGAAAGTTTACCAAGCAGCATTTAATCTGCGATTATCGATGTTTGCCAATGTGATTTCATTTCTGCATGACTCCTTTTGGTGATTGTACATTGATTTGAAATTGCGCAGATTTCAGATCTAGCAGGGGTAAATGCCTCGATTTTATATTGTATTATTACTCGATACATCATTTCCAGTCATAAAGCCGCAGGGTGCTTAATAATAAATGCTTCAGGCAAATGTTACCTTTTTATATGAACAAGAGGAATTTCGTGGTTCTGAAGAATAATTTTAAGCTTATAATGCGAGGAAACGAAAATACAAGAAAAAGTCAGGTCACATCATTCGGTAAAATTTTGAAGTCCGTCTAATTAGCCAGTAAAATGTCCATTCATAAATTAACCAACGTTTATTAGCTCGCTTAAAGAAAACTTAAATTTATTTTGATGCTTAAATATTAGTGAATGTTAATAAGTTTTACCAGTTAGATCTGGAGGTTCCGTTCTGCTGGATCTCATCATCATGCACAGCGCCAATTCCTCCTGCAAGACGCTTTCAAGGTACATCATGTCCAAATCGCTGACAATGGCTCCGTTAATGACCATTATTTCGTCCCCTTTGATAATTCCTAGTGTTTTTGAGGAAAAATTACATTAGGTTTCATGTCACTTATTAATCCAAGTCAGCTCTTGATCGATGCTCGTCTCACCGTTCTGCATTGCAACGCTTTTGTCCTCGACTCTGCTCACGTAGCAACAAAGCTCGTCCTGTTTGTCCGAATTTTCAATGAGCTCTGCCTCGACCGAGAATCCCCACATCTGTTCCAGAGTCGTCCTTTGGAGCTCTACCTGGTACAAGATTTTGGCACAAACTTCTACTATTTCGTGCGTGTGAAGCTGCAAGGCAGAAAACAGTGACGGAAATGATCGCCGAAATCGAGAGAGAAGCGATTCGATTAATTTCTCTTACATATGTCTCTATCATGTCCGTTCTGTGCGGCACGAAGTAGTTGTGGTCTTCCATGTCCCTTCGTTTCTTAACCCTCACGAAATGCTCCATCGGATTCAGGTTCTTCCTGCTGCATGCACTCGCTAAAAATTCTTCCACTGACATGGCGTCTCGTATGTATACATGAGCCGTCTGGAAGGGGAATCAGAGCGTGAGCGGAGCGTTCGGAAATCCCGCCCTTTCCTCCTTTGAAAAAAGGTACATACCTGATTGTCCGGAACCGAAACTTTGACGCTCTTTTCGGGATCATCTTTCGAATTCATTTGGAGGCCTCTCCTCGAGCTGCCGGAGTTGCTTCTGGACAGCATTGGAGGCCTTCTCTTCGTTGCTCCTCTTCCCGCGAGAAGGTTGTTCAGAAGAGAAGGACTCCTCGCGCATATGAAAGCATGAAACGAGGAGACCGTGAATACTCCAAGTTTGTTGAGGGTGTTCTTTGTTGCTCTCGAGACGTGGGTCAGAAGACTCTGTGTGAATGTGAATCGGTTACTTACGGCTAAGAAGCAGGCAAACGACAAAGTTTCGGGATTTTGCGAAGTTTTCTTCTCACCTTTGGGTTAGGCAGTTCCCCGCTGTGTAAACTCGCCATGTAGCATCTGAGCCTGAATTGTTCGCAGTGGAGACGTTCTAAGTTCTCTTCCCATTGTACTATCTGCGCGTGGATTTGCTGCTTCGTTTCGGGATCGGACACAACGCTCTGCTGCAGATCCGCCATGTGCTTCAGTTTGTGATCCTGCGAAAATGCGTTTGGAGCTTCCTCGTAAAATCAGGTATTGTATTAAACCATTTTACGAACAGAATAATGAACTGTTTAATTCGCGCAAAACTTATGTCAATCTCACTTTACTACAGTGAAATATTTCGTTTCCCTAGAGGGAATGGTTATATGATTAATGATCCATTCCTCAGAAGAGAAAGTCATCATTAATAATAAAATTGCCTAAATCATAATAAATTATTTTTTTTCAAGTAGCAAATGTCTAAAATTTATCAGCAGTTTGTCGAGAATGAAACATCTCCCCGGGAGAATCTCGAAACTTTGGATTTTTCATTAATGAATCGAGAAAAGTAAAATAAAATGATGGTTTTGAAGAAAGTTTGGAAAATTTAAATTTATCCTCTAAAATATACATGACAAAACCAGCTATGCTCATACAATACAAAAATGGAAATCAATAACAAATTATAGCATTATGAAATGTATAATATAATAATCATATTTCGATGATAAGGTAATCAATTATTGTTGCGCACACAAATGTGCGCATAAAGAATGGCGGTGTAGCACTTTCAGCTTTTAAATTAAATTCGGTAATAAATTATTACGACGTATATCTTTTGTTTTCAAATCGTCTGAAGCTATAAAATAAACTTCATTTTGAGACTTTTCGAAATAGAATAAAAGATTCCCACTTCCATTCATTTCCATCGTTAAGTAAAACTGTGAATATAGAATTCGATTAATTGAACATTATAAGGTCGTGAATGTTTGACCGGAATTGGGTGATTGACAAACGTGAAAATGATTTCGCACTTGTATGTGTGTATCTTTGCCCCAATCTCTGACGATCTTGCGGAAGGCAAATGTACTTCCGGAAAAGTTACAAAGATCGATTTAAAATTTAAAAAAAATCACATTTTAGATGGTTGTAAATAAAATTTCACCTACTTTGCAATGGTTAAATAAATTATTTGAATGCATTTCACTCTGCCAAGTTTGGTGGCAGCGTACGCGATACCATTACGCACCACATCCAACGCTTGAAATTGAGAGGTTTGCGGCGTCAGCGCAAGGGCATAAAATGAAATGTGGGCACATGCTGGAGTCGTTTATTATGGAATTGCGGTCAAAATTAATCGCACGAAAAGTCCGAATCGTCTGCTTTGGGCAACGGAATCAGGTTTTTTAAGCTTTGAGGCAACACTCCCATTCAACAGATGGAAAAAAAAATTATATTTCATTCGGGGCACGTAAAAGTTTCCCCGTTCGAGATTTATGCGACCATCGGTCTTCCATACCTGAATCGTAAATTTTCCCTCGATCCAGTTTCGAGATTTTGTTTCTTCTCAATATTTCTGCGAGGGGTGGGCAAGGGAACGATTCGGATCAACTCACCGACTCGATGGCCTTTTCCAGGCGGAATATCTCCTCTTGAAGGAGGTGCAACGTTCCCGTCTTGCCTCGATGCCTCGCGAAAGCTGCGGCACACGCGCTGTGAATGCTATTCACCCAATTCTCGAGCTCGACCTGACAAGGTGCCTGAAACGAGGGCGGAGTTGGTGAACGAACGCGCCGGAGGAAATGCGGGAAAGCGCGTCAGTCGGGAATGGAAGCGTACCTGAAAGAGGTAGGCATCTCCGAAGGCGGTGCTCAAGCAGAAGATGTAATCGCGCTTCGGGTGTTCCGGTATGGGTTGCATGATCGCCCCGTCGACAATTATGAGATGCTTCGGTGCCGCTTCGACGGATCTTCCCTCTCTGCTGTCGCACGGGTAGAACAAGAGAGTGGTGCCCTTCAGGCACACCCAGTAGCCTTTCCATCCCCGCTTTCTCGCGAGCTCGATCTGGTGTTTCTTCCTCAGGAGCCATTTTTTCACGCTGAGAAATCTTAAACGAAAAAGAAAAGCATAAATTTCTTAAACTACAAAATGGCCGGCAATTTAGTTCCCTCTGATAAATTTGAAGAGGTCCCGCAGTTCACGGCTCAAACGGCTCCGATCGTGCCAGGGCAAGGAAAAGAAATTCACTAATCGGAGCTCATTTCGGGATGCGTGATTTCCATAAGCAAATGCAGCTAATTTAACCCAACCAGACCGCAGCAAAATAGCGATTGGACCAAACTACAAGAGGTCAAATTAATGTTTTAAAGAAACATCGGAGGGACCGAAACTTAGACATTGCTTTGAAGAAATCCACCGCGGACGATACCTTAAATCGAATAAAGATTTTCATTTAATTGATACCTGAAACGGAAACCCCGAGCAATAAATTGTCGTGAAAAAACGCGTTTCGTTCACGATACGCTGCTTCTTGACGGCACTATCTGCTTCCTTACGGAGCAATTCCGATATTATTTCGGTATTTTTCCGCAAGGTATTGCCTTGACAGAGAAAGGGTTTAATATACTTTTCATTACGGGTCGGATGTAAACATGAAAGGCAAGGCTGTCGTCCGTCAGCGATTGAAGTTATTTCTAATCAAAAAAGAAAGCTCCTTAGGGAGCTGTTCCTCGACGGCGAAAATAACGTTCATTTCGTTAATGCGAACCAATAATTATCCAAGTAACTTGGAACATATTTCGAGTTGTTCTCTGAAGTTTGCTCGCATAACAGTCCGAAGACCATGGGCGGACGAGAAATCAATGGGAAAATGAGACGAGCCCGTTCAAGTAGGAAAACTGTGGATGAGGATCCTGAAACGGACAGTGGTGGTCCATCTCGATCTCGTCAGCTTCCCGATCTCTTTATGAAAAGGATCCTTTATCGGAACCCTCGTTATCGAAGTTGGAGGTTAATTAACGCGGGTCCAACAGGTTCCGCCATTCATCCGCTGCATCTCTTCCTCCGGAAATCGGATGTTTTTCATTTCGATCTACTCAAAAATATATATATATATATATTGACTGTACGCCGCATTTACAATATGCACTTGGCTATTTGTTCGTTCGCTGCCGTGGATCACTTCCAGTGAAATTTCCGGAAAAAGCTTTACATTACTTTCCGATCATTTTCTGCATTTATTTTCACTGTCCGACTGTCTCATTCGCAACTTTTCGCTTCTATCAATATTGTTCTCCTTTTTTTTCTATTTCCCTTCCTTCGGCTTCCGTTCCGAGATTCATTTCCATGTCCTGCATATGTACTTTTTCCCCCGTTCCTCCCTGTTTCTGTTTGCGGTACGTAAAATTTCACCGTCTATCTGACATGCAGATCAGCGGTAAACGTTTTCGACTCGTTTTACTCCGATTCCTTTAATCTAATTGAGGTTTCGTCTATTTTCGGGGCGCGGCTTTTCTGGGGAATTAACTGTGCGATTTGTTTGCTTTGGCTAAATCAACGAATTCTTGAATGGGTTATTGTTGAACTACGCTCGTCTTTGTATATTTAGGAATGAAAAGGGCTGATGATAAAACCATAAACGTGGCCCGTAGCAATTGGCATCTCGTTTTACTACGAATCGACTAACTTTGTTGCCAAACGACTTTATTGGTTTTTGCTGTGTGCCTCGGCTTTGTACCTGGGACGCGGGTTTGAAAACTCGAACGATTTTTACCGGCATTTTACATTGCGAGACGTACATCTTTGCTCTGCGTTTCCTTCCCTGCAAATTTTATTAGATTTCGACAGGGGTCTTCTCCCCGACGTCTCCGAAAGCGCTTTTGTTTGGACAATTACTTAAACGCTCTGTAAAGGATTAAACTCTCCACAGATGCCGGTTTTGTTGTCCCAGCCGAGGAAATAGGGACTGAAACTCGGCCTGCGAGATTTCCCGATAGGAGCAGTGATTCATTAATAATCAAACACCCCCTCCCTCCCCACCCCCCGCTGACGTTCTTAAATAAAATAATAATCCGATTTGTTTTTAATGAATTCTTCCCTTGTCAATAATGAATCCGGGCGAAAGCTCCTGTCAAGCTTTCCGGGTCCTAAATGAGAGGAAATGTCAGGCCCCCCCCGAGTCCGTTTCGTCGGCTCCAAAATCGATAGCGGGTCTCCTTTGCTGCTTCCAGGCTAATGAAAACCTTTTCGGAGTTTCGAGAGACCGGCACAGGCGGAGACGAAAAGCCCGGTTCAATTTCTTCAAAATTTCCCCTTCGGATTTTCAAAAATCTCCGGAGAAGGTGAATCGGACAAGATCGCACACGCGGATTATCCGGCGTCTTAGGGGTGGAACGAAAGGGGGTTGGAGCTTTTCAAAATATCGGGATGAAGATTGATTTACAAGATAATTGAAGGCTTCGAAATTGGGGGATAAGGATTCGGATGCGTTTCAGAGGTTTTCGGGATCTGCATTGAAAGGTTTTTTTTTTTTTTTTTTAAGGTTACCAAGAAGATACAAGGTGCTTTGTACGAATTAATCTTCTTACGAAGGAAACTTCTCCAAAGGAGTTTCCCTTGTCCAAATTTTTGAAAGCTCCTACGCGTAAATCTAATCGCGTTGGACTGGTAAAAAGAAGTGCCTCAAACCGGATTCCCGCGTCGGAAATGCGTCTTTAAATAGTTGGTCTTCGTTGCCGGATAACTTTACTAGATTCTACATTCCGATTATGATGGATGTAGGTTTAAGCATAAGAGCATGTTACTATTATTATTATTATTATTTTGCAGCCGAGAAGAGTTTGGCAAGAGGCAGAAGATTGATTTGGCCCGGGCAATATCTTCAAAAATATGAAAACTGAAAACGTGGCATGTTCGAGACGGTGCGTTAGATGATTTTTCAGTAAAAACTTAATCGCCTACCCGTCGGACGAAGGAAGATTTCGAATATTTAAAAATACCTATAGATTTTTGTCAAAATTAACGCTTACTCCGCGTGAAAGCAAACAAAGCGGGATACAACTGTCAAAATCAAAATTTTCGAAAGGCGAATTCCTCGTTCCTGAGCGTCTGCAATCGAAAGGGCGTTGACAGCATTTTCAATCAATCAAAATCATCCAAATGATAATATGATTTATCCGTTCTTTCCCCTTAAACATTACCGCACTGGGCCAATTGTTAGAGAAATAAAATGCGATATAATAAAAAGGAGCCAAAACAAAAGGATTAAATAAGAGTTTAAAAATGTTAACGATCCGCGCCGACCGGGCCCACCACAGCAAATTCGGGAAAACACGGCAGGGATTGGAAAAAAAAAAATGTAAATTTTTATGCAAATCGCAAAAATTCAGAGCTTCGGATGCCTCTGATATAGCGTTCGGGAGGAAAAAGCATCGAGGTGAATCGCATAAATCAGAACATTTTCGACAAGGTAGAAGTATTTAGATAATCAATTTTCGTCATTGTAAATTAAACGAAATCTCTGCGTTCAGAAGCCGACATCAGAATTGTTGAAAACAGGCAAACCAACAAGACAAAAGTTATTTGCACCGGAAGACAGGTTTGATGTGGATGTATATTATAAGTATAATCAGCGAGGCTTCGGCCTCGCTGCGAGATCTGGATGACTATTTCGATGTTAAATTTCTAACGAGACGCGTTTAAAAAAGAAACAGAATAGACGCCTACAGCCACGGCTCCGTGCCTGATTTATTGCAGACGTCGAATCTGCGGATATATAAGAATAGAATATAAGGTTCCGGATATATAAGAATGGAAAAATTTTCTTTATTTTTCAGATATGAAATTTCGCATAATAAACGACTCTTGCAGATTTTCAGTGCTTTTGAATTTCAGCGTTTTTTGTTCTTTTTACAATTGACGATTCAGTTTGCTGTTCGAAGTGCGGTAATGAAAATGGTGTTGAGATCGGCCATGGAGCGAGCCTGAGGACTCTTCCAAAGCCTTCCCAATTTCTGTTGACTCAGCGCGACGGGAGAGGAGCAGAAATTCCAAGGCGGAGCCAGGAACCGCGGCCATTTCAACTCGGTATTTGAACGTATTCTAACGATGCTGGGTCGGGATTGATGCACAAAATATTCCAGAGAGGTCTCCCGAAGGTGTCGCCCCATACGGGGGTATCCCGGCCCCCGAGTTCGGCGCCCGATCTTGCGACCGTCGCGGATGGCATCCTGTTGGCCGGAAAACAAACCGGATGGAAAAACAGGAGAAAGGTTCGTGCTCCGTGGCGGGAGGCTCCGAAAATCGCGGGACGAAACCGCGCGGCAGGGCGAAGAAAACTCGGTTTACGAAGCAAAAAAGCCAAATCGATTTCAAAATGGGCTATGACGTCATTGGAGAAATGGAGGGGAAGAACTACGTCACTGGAAATCTTCTATTTAACCCATTATTTTCATCAGAAGGGGATGAAATGACGTCATTTTATCCGTTTCCTCTGTCTTCCCCGAAAATAAATTTTAATTATAGCTGTCACAATATGGTTTACGGATACATATATCTATATATATATATAGAATAGTTTTTCTGCAAGGGCATAAAAGTTTGGGATCACTTAGACGTTTAGTGAAGTCTAAAAATGGTTTTCCTTTGTTCCTTAGTTGTGGAGAGAGAAAATTCAAGAAGGTCGTAATCGAAAGAAAGTGCTGGCTAATTCAAGTTGTCGAAGACGAAAGGGGTGGAAGTCCTGCCGGGCATGCGAATCAACCCTTAAGCGCGACATTAGGCTTTGGCTTTTGCCATGCCTTAGGCCTTGTTACGGTAGAACGCGAATAAGTCATGTATTAGGGAGATGCAGGAGAAAAGGCAATTTCGGTCTACTTCAAGAACAACGAACGCGTGGAAAGCGGAAATAACAATCCGGAATGTCCCAATTTCTTCGACTGGAACGTGAAAATAAAAGGAAGACGTTTGGAGAATTTCATTTGGAAATTAATTTCGGGGCATTTCAGTGCTAAGTAACATTTTTTTTCTTCTGGAAAATTTCCCGGTCGGGTGCGAAATTCTATGAGAGGCGAGTTCGGCGCCCGCTTTTCCGATCAAATGTCAATGCACTTGAGCGATGGCACTTTTGCTTTTAAAATAAGGCCTCATCCTTGTTCGAGACATTTCGGTGCCCCGGATAGAAAGGAAACGTACCTGGGAGGAGCAAGAATTTTCATTCTACCAATATAAAGAGCTACAAAGTCGCGTGTTTTGTCCAAAATACCACTGCTTTTAGGTGCATCCTGTTAGGAAATTTTACCTTTTTCCCTTCTGTGTCAACCCCGGGGAAGCAATTTATTAGAGCGCCATGCAAGGTACGGCTTGGAATAATTTACCTTTTTTTTTTTTAACGTCCAATCCAAATTTCTTGTTTATATAACCAGCAACTATGCCCTATTTCGATATTATTGGAGGAATATATTTCCGTTTTGTGTGCTTTTATTAAGTTTCTGTAGCGACCACTTCAGGGTTTCGAAGAGTTCTCGCGGCCGACAAAAGTTGATAGGTGCACGTGCGATGCTCTGCATTGCTTCGGTTCAAATCCTTTGCAAGTCATTTTCATACCGGAACGCTCCTGTAACCGCGCTATCGCATTTAACATTATCCGACGGAATAAAAAATGAAAAAATTCATATTTTTCCAACGAGAAATTATTTTTTAGCGCGGAATCCAAACGTGGAGTTGATCACATGCAAAGCGGCCTTTTTTTTCGGAGGAGTCTGCACATGATGTGGGGGCATAAAAGCACATCTCCCGAACTACTGCTGCGGGTTTTTTTGAATTCTAGACGCTTGAACTTCACCGCGGTTGCATACCCCGTCTTCTCTGAAAATCCGCTCCTAAAATCCGATTCCGTTCTTACGCTTTCCCGAGGCTTTTCATCCAGAACTCGTCAGTCCGCATCAATGGTGAGTTTTCGATGGTTTCTTCGCTCCCGGAAAAGGAAATGGTTCTTCGCACGAAGCTTTTCGGTAAAAGGGATAAAGGCATCGGCTTTTTGTGCAATTTTCGCGGTTCCAGGAGCGGACTGGGAAAGGTCTCGCCCATCGAATGCCACGCGAAAGCGAAAGGTTTCGTCGATGGATTATGTCGCTGTTGGAAAAAAGGGATCCCTTCCGTGAGACGAAAGGAAAAGCGACCGTGGGGGAATTTATAAACCGTAACTGTGTGAGAAATTTTTTTTTTTTTTTATCCTCCGCATTATCCTCGGATCCTGAAATTTCAAAATTTCATATCTGGAAAAAAAAAGGAAAATTCCCCTTGACGAGGGGCCTCGATCTGTCAAATAAAACGAACCATCGAGAGACATGCCTTTCAAAGTATTTCTTATGTAAACAATATTGCTCCATCGAAGGCGGAGAAAAATTGTTTTCCCTTTTCCGAATATTTTCACCCCCGTTTTAGCTGGCACTTGAGTTGCTTTCGCAAACGAAAATTCATCCTCTGTTTGTATAATGAGAGGTAAACACAAAAACTCGCCGTATTCTATCCCAGCATTTGTTGACATCCATTTGAAGGCAAAATTCGCGGGAGGGCGAGGAAGATGGGGGGAGAAAAAAAGGTTTGAAAATTTGAAAAATGATTGCAAAAGAACTTCGGTAAAGTCTGAAAAGCCCCGGGGAAAACGATCGAAAATTACAGGCGATGGTGCTGATGAGGAGCATCGGATGCTCGCGCTGCGCTGCTGCTTCCAGAAGCCCGGCGTTTTTTGAAAATTATCCGGCGACCGCCCGAATGAAGTTGTCCACGGGTTTTTTACTACTTCTCATTAATTTTCGCCGGGCCAGTTGTCATCTTTTGTTCCAGACAGTCGACGGATTGTCATTTGCTGATTGAGAGCGATCGCGAAAAGCAGCGGGAGGCTTCCCGTCTCCGAATTCGGATCTGGCGAGAAGTTTCCCACGGCTGCAAAGAAGTGAGGGCAGTGAAATCCTGGAGTTGAAGGGTAGCGAAAGAAAGATTAAGGGAAACAATCGAAAGTGCACGAAAATGAAGAAACTGGTACTATTTGCCGGGGAGAAAAACTGTCCGGTCTCCTGCCGATGACCTACCGAAACCGGTACAGATTCAGGTCGATCGTATTTAAAGGCGTTTCGACGCGTTAAAGTCGTTCGGAAGCACGTAAGACAATTTTTTATTCTCCTCGTTAAGTTTTGCACAGCGGGCAATGCAAAATCTAATGAAACGGTGAGACGAAGACGATCGTAAGGGATGCCGGCGAAGAATTTTCGAAAATGCAATCGCGCATACGGCAGAAGAACCATCGTTGAACGTCTCGAACGTCGGACCCGAAAACGGAAACCGGGTACAATACTCCACGGAAATGGGAAACTTGCTGCACTTCGAAGATGGCAAGGCTAACTCTCAACGGGGAGAGGGTAAATTCATATTCTCCAGCAGTTGTTCCATACGATGCGTTTCGCGTTACGAACAAGCCCAAGTCGGGTTGGCAGCTCTTTCCCTCGCGTCGTCGACGAGGTTAATCCAAGAGTGAGCATTTTTCATACTCCATTTCCAAAAAGCAAAACTTCTCCAGATTTTTTAAGGTTGCTGGAACGAAACTTTGTCCGACTCCGACTTTTAGACGTAGGAATTCAGGATTCCTGTTAAGAAGTAATAGGGAATTGGAAAAAAAAAAGAAGTATTTTTCTTATGAATGGCATTAAAACCGCTGTCGGAGCTGAAATCCCGATTCCGTCCCGTAATCACGGAAAACTCCCGAAAATTGATCCCGAGTTTTTCACTTGATGGATAATCCTTCACTTTTACGCTTTGGCTCTTCATTCAGCGATATCATTCAATACAATTTTCAACGCAATTTGCTTTCGAAACTTTGTCCGTATCTTATTCGGGGGATTTTTTTTTCGAATTTTTCATCGTCGGGAAACGCACGGATAACGATAACGCACATCAGGATCACTTCGAAATAATGTGGTATCCCTTCGCCTCGGATATTATGCGGATCGCAATCTCAAATAAACCTGTACGGTCCGAACCTGAAAAAAGGCTTTAAAAAATCCCATCACTCTGGACTCGGTCGATTACGCGAGTAAAGGCTACACCTCTTCGGGAAGGCTGCTGCTCATTTGCGATTTGAATTTTAATGGTTGCAAGCCCTTTTTTTATACGATCAAAACTTTTAATAACCACAGGTAACTGAAATGCAGATAATTGCGCGTCCTGCCGACATGATTCTACCCGGTCCACAGAAGAGAATTTTCCATCCGGAGTTTAAATCTTCCGGTCCGACGTTTCGCCACAACTTTAAACCTGATTTTCCCACAGTTGGCAAACGTTTTGACAAATTTTTCGAACCTTTACTTCATGTTTCTTTTCAGAAACATGCAGCTTTCGGGGTTTGCCTGCGGTTATTGCGATCAACAACGACCATCGAATTTTCAAACGAGATTGTCCCCGCCGCATCCGTGAATCTTAAGGTACCTTTTTCTCGGTGGAAATCGGAAAATTTTGACGCTCAGGTTGCTTCCGCTTCGGAAACTGCGTCGGCCCGAGGTTCGGCGACGCACATGAGAGTTCATATAATGCTGATAACTTGGATTAGCGGCGGGAGGTGGAAAGCATCGTTCCTCCAGAACTCACACGCAAGGGAGCCGTGCAAATGACAATGTCTGAAATATCATTAATCTCCAACGCGATTAACGACGATTTCGATACAATCGAAATCATGATGAGGAATAATTGTAATTCACTCTTACTGGGACTCAAGTTCGTAGACAATCGTGCGAGACATTTCAACAACTTAAGCAAAAGCTCTGTTTTGGAACTCATATTTTTCCCATTTTTTTTTTCCTGTTTTCATCGTCGAAAATTAAGATGAGAGCGAGGTAAGGTTGCAAACGGATTCCACTCTGGGAAGAAAAATTGTGGTACGTCAGCGATCCGCACCGTACGGCAGAATACCGTCATCCACCTTTACGAACAACAGCTTTTAGTGAAGGCTTAAAAGGATTCGTCGTTTTAAAACGAATTGATGCCGAGCCTTAATATGCTCGCTTCGGCCGATTAATCACGAATTAATTGCCTGCCAGAACCGCACAAGTCGCTGGTCAGACAATCGGAGCGAGGAAATGTCCGGACACGTGGAAATGTTCGGAAAATCGTGGAAGCAACGGCGGGTTAACGGGCGGGAAAGTAAATTTTCGAGAAAGGAAAATTTTTTTCCCCCTTAGAACAGGCGGCTGCCTACGATTTTCCGCCTCAGTCGCTTTTCTGCCTGCAGGAATGTCTGAAACTTAGACAAAACTTATTTATCATGAAAATCGAGTTGAAAATCCCTGCTCATTGGTGCCTGGTAAAACAATAAATTTAATTTCTTTAAAGAAAAAAACCATAAATTCCATTTGACACTTTTTACATTTATCCTAATATTTAATTGCACCTCATGAAAAAAATATGATAAATGTAAAACAATTTTCCTTAATTACAGACGGTTATATTGCGATTTCACATTGTAAATCCTTTCCCGAAGATCGCGGTTCTTATAAAAATGGACACGGCATATTATGCGTTTCAGTTAATGTGCGCGCCTTTGTTAAAGATCGCAGGACAATGATTTGACCAACCGGAAGGTTAAATGTCTATGAATGTATGCCATCATTTGCGTTTTCTCAGCAAAAGAAATACTTTGTTAGGTACTTAGCTATCCCGCAGAGGTGCCATAACAATGTGTATTGCAACTTCACTTGACACATTTGGTAAGATTCGAATTTAGATCTGGACTCCAACTGACAATAAAAAATTATTTATATCATATGAGGCTATTGACTGGCTCCTCCACGTGTTTCTCTGCTTCTGTTAAAAATTAAAATAACGAGTGAGAAATGATTTTGACTACTCTAAGTTTGAAACTGCACCTTTTTTCTGATTTTATGGTTCGTAAATGAATTTTCTCCTCCAATTCAGTTTCAATCATAATGAAATGATTAATCTGTTTCACTGGAGGAAATAGCAGCCCGTCTGGCGGAGTGAAGACACTGCTTCTGATTGAATCCTATTATAATTCAATTTCAACAAAAGGTTTTTAACCACTGTAATGATTAAAGCAATGGTTGAACCTCTCCATGCAACTGTAAGTGAAATGCAATCCTCAGTCGTGGCTTTTGATATTGTCCTGTCAAAATCGGAACAAAAGAAGTGGATGGACAAATGTTAACTAACATTTCACGATCGAAATCGGATTCGTAAAACAATGTTTTGTCGCCTCGTTTGAGAACGGGACACTTTCGAATCGTTCGCCTATCCTTACATCGAATTCCGGCAAAGCATAGAAAAATGTCTGACGGGCTGAAAGCCGAACGCAACGAACTTAAAACCAATTTAATTTGTTTTGATTACCACCCTTCAAAAGGGGAAAAAAAGAATCTACCCCTAAAACCGGGCGATAATCCGGTCCCAGATAAAATTTGACACGTTATTTGCGCCCGCTACACGTGAACTGAAGTCAAAAATCGCGCCGGAGAACGTATTTTATACACTTTTTTCCCTGTCCAAACCGACAAGATTTACGACAATTTGCGATAGCTTCTCCAAACCGATGACAGTAAACTTTACCAAACAAATTTGAACGCAGCAATCGAGGGTGCTGGAAGCTTCGTTTTCGTTGGGCACGTAAAACCTTTGAGAATAGAGTGGGTTGATCGAACCGAAAATAGAGCTAAAAGCAAGAAAAATAACTTTTTTTCTTTGCCTTGGAGAAGGTAGGGTTCGGATGCGAGAAAAGTGCAGGCTCGCGTACAGGATTCTACAATTTCCATCTAACTTTGGCCGTAAAAACAATAATAAAGGTGAAAATATTTATCGGAATGTTTCTGGCTACTTTTACGGGGAAGAGAAAAGGTTTCTGGCACCGTGAAGCCGCTGGAATTTTGAAACAATGGAGAAACACTTTTTTTTTTTTTCTTCTTTTTTCGACCACACTGCACGGGAAAAGTTATATTTAGAAAATGTAATCTAAACTTACCGTAATAAACATTTCTAGTTTTGCTTTTGTATAAAATTCTATTTCATGAGATCGAATCGTGCCGCGCTCGTGGTCAGTAATCATAAGTTTAGAAACATCCAGTTTCAGAGAGGGTCGGCCGTTGGGGATGAACTGGTCAAAAAGGGTTGAAAAAATAAAAAATTAAATTTTTCATACTATTCTTAAGTTCGAACATAAAAGGGTAGCGACTCTAAAAGTGGTGTAAATGCGGTTTCTCTGATATTTTAATTTTTCTCCGAGCATCATCGCAAAGTCCAACAGCTGACAGCTTGGCTTATGATGCGCTGGTTAACACTTAGACCGACAACGTCGGAAATCTCACCAGGCCTGATGCGAAGCAGCGCGCTTTGTACGGTGAAATGTGCAACTGTCCGGAACCAGGTCTATAGGCACTGCTGTAAAGCGCCCGTTCCGAAAAGTACTTCTGAAGCAAGTAAAAAACTTAAAGTACGACAAACGATTAGATTAGGAATCAAGGGCCTTGTCTTCCGACAGCCAACCAGTGTCGAAATGCTACGGGGCCGTGCTATATTCCCGATGTAAGGTGATGACAAAAAATTAATAATTATTTTATTTATTAATCAGATAAATTGATATTTAAATGTAAGAGTTCGAGTTTGTAGGATTTCAGGACATGATGGGGCAAGTGCTTTTCGTTCGAAACAGGAGAAGCATTGATTGATCCTGCCTTCGGACGCGGAGAACGTATGGAATTTGGATTGGGACCGAACAGAGCAACGACTTAAGTTCCGACAGGAGCTTTTACCTTCGAAACGGAAACCTTCGCCCTCACCGCCAAATACCCCGGGTTTCAGATTCAATCCTGAAATTTTCATGGAACGATTTTCCGCCGCTCTTACTTTCGGGTGCCCAAGGCGTCATGCTGCACGCTCTTACGCGAACGGCAACTGGAGAAATTCGAAAATTTACGTTACCTAACGCGGTAACTCCGCTCCAGTTACAAATTTAATTTAGTCAAATTTCAGCTTCGACATTCGTGCCCCGATTGTGAGGAAGCGACGGGGCACGTGCGGGCCCCCCCCCCCGAGAGAGGCACCGGGGAGAGCTCTCGGATAATCGATTGCAAACGGGGCGAAAAAAATTTTTGTTTTTTTCGAAAATCACCGAATCATCATCCATCTTTCGGGCTTTTATATGCTGAGATTAGCTATAGATTTGATGCTTTCGATAGAAGGTGCGATTTTCGGGATTGGCTGACTTTTTCCTTCCTGCAGTCAACTAACTGACACTTATAAACGTGTGAAAAGCTTTATGAAAAATTAAAGTATTCCAGGGGGGGGGGATGATGCGGTTATTGCATCGACTCCAAATATCGGGCGAAATCGCGTTGATTAACCATATTTCGATGTGCCCGATCTGCGGGTGGCGGTTTATTCAGACCACGTTCAGACACGGAGATGATGCTTCGAAGAACGCGAGCAGTTCGTGGCGCAAAACGGTACGTTTCGAAAAGAAAAATGCCGGCAATGCCGTCGAGGACCTGCATTTCACCGAAAGGGGAAGTCCGCGTCGCTGGTGTAAGCAAGCAGAGGCTTCAAGCATCGCAACTGAGGGAGGAAAAAAGCGGTCGAAATCCGTCATTGCGAGGGGTTGCAGGGAGAAGGCGCTGACGGAACTCGCGTCGAATTTCCGCTTGTTAACATCTCGAATGATCACGGAGCAGACATCCCGCCACATCGGCGCTCGCACAAATTTCATTAAACGCGAAAAAAAAAAAAAAAAAAAAAAAAGCATCGAATTTTCCCACCTTCGCCAACGGACCCCGAAAGCGGCGCGCGAGATTTTCCCGCTTCTGAAGTGTCAGAAGAAAGTTAAGGGCGGTGCCGCCTCGGCGCTTTCCCACCCTCGAAATTTATGATTTTTGCACGGAGCTCGAATTTTCATCCCCTTAACTAGGTTCCGTTCGGCGCCTCTTCCCCTGCAAAAACGCGGAAAATGCCAGAGATGAATATAATCCTTTTCCTTGAGGAAAGTTTGCCCCGATTTCGTGAACTCCCGATGGTTTTGCATCCCGCGGTCCATCGTCGGGGCTCGATGCATTGAAAAGGGAGAAAAAAAGACACTTCAAAAAAATATGCATAAACGTGCCAATGCTCCGTAACTCGCGCAAAACTTTCTTGTGTGCCCAAGTTTGGATATTTAATAAAATCCTTGGGAAACTTTTCAAAAATTTAAAACATTTAATCTCGATATTGTACCAAAATATTGTATGCAGAAAAACAGCAAACAAAGAAATCTTTCTCAAAGGTACGGATTTCCTTTGATGTGAAGAGCGAACGTTTCAAAGGCAAAATAATAAAACTTGCACTTAAAAAGAACCTCAAAGCTACGCAAAGCGTATGGGAAAAGAATTTTATCGTGGAGGACGCCACGCTGACGGTGATAATTAAAAGATTGGTCAGGAATGAAGCATCAAAGAGGCGACAGCAGAATTCAGACGTAATTCGAATCGGCCTTAAACGAGGGCCATTTTCGGGTATCAACCTCCAAAATTCTTTATCAAATTTTAGCAATTCCCATTAATACCGATGTTGGATAACAAATAAGAATGCCCGAGGTAGTTCTCCGGTTTCCAAAGCCTTAAGGGACGGAAGGAAGCAGTTTCCTTTGAATTCCCTCGAGCCCGTAACCTTTGCAGCATTCTATTTTTCGCCGATTTTCTTCTTTGTTTCCGACCATTCTCGAGCCACGACACGGCTTCTAATTATGATTTTGCCTCTGGTTCGGCAGTGTCTCGGTTTCGCATTTTTTAAGCTTTCCAACGATCGTTTTTCTCTCGGGAAAAGCTTTTCCTGACCTCCCTTCCGCTTCCGAGGAAAAGAAAAAAACCTAAGTATAAGGCCTTTGTTTGAAGAGTCAATCAAGGAAATTCCCTATCGGACCGAAGAATGAAATTCGAAATATTAAATATTCAATGCTGCTGACAAACTTTCCCCGTTCCTTTTTCCGAAGCAAAAATTTTCCAGTTTTTCTGGAAGTTTTCCAGTTCCTGTCTTTTTTTTTTTCTTTTTAAGAAATTTATTTGTTTCGCTTCAATGAAGAGGGAAAGCACTGTTTTATCTCTGCGGATTATCGCTGGGGATTTTCTCAATTTTCAAAAAACAACCTCGCCCATTGGTTCTCCTCTCTTTGCCCTTTGCAGGCCAACATTAAACCCAAAATGCATCCTTTTGCTGCTTTCCGATTTTCCCTAATTTCTTTTCCATCCCTGGGGCCGGGGGCTCGGTTATTTTCTGTTTCACATGAAAGAATTTCGATTCCTCGCCCGTTCCTCCCCCGCAAAATGGATGCCGGCATGAATCTTCGTGAGGTCGGATTTTATTCTTGCCTCCTTTCATCTCTCCTTGCATGGTCCCGCTTTCATGAGACTCTTATTCCTCCTCTGACTTTTAAATTTAAAAAGAGATGAAAAGAAATTGAAATTGAAATTGTCTCATTGTGCAAATCTTAACCGGTTCCTAGATCTTCCCTATTTTCCTGATTAAATTTCACTTTACGAAATGAAAAAGTGTATAAATTCCCTTTGACTGTGCAAATTTTGACTGCACACAATGACTGGCTGACTGTTCCTGCGACCCCCATCACCTTCGGGACCAATTCATTTTTGGTTTTCTTTTCCTCGGAGCTGAATTTCCACTGCCTCAGAAGATTAATTCCCTTCCGCCCTTGCGGAATATCACATTTTAGCATCGGAAGACTGTGCGGTGTCGCTCAGTCCCGAGGGCGCAGTCGTGAAATTCAAAATCAACTTACCCGGCTTTCCGGACGGCTCCCGTGCAGTTGAAGGACGCCGCAGCCGTTCCCGTTTGCTTGGCTCTGTACGGCGAGTTGTGCACCGATTCCGCATCTTCCTCGTCGCTAACCGCCGTCGTCAAAGACATCCTGTCCTCGTCCGACATCTGCAACAGGTACGAAAAACGAAGCTGCAAACGTTTTGAGGTAGCGGAACGTACCGGAAGGACCCGGCACTGCTTTCTTTCCGTCACTCGCCCTTTTTGAACGGCCATTTTAAATTTAAATAATTTTTCATGTACCAACCATTTAGCTTTTAAATCCTTCTCAAACTTGGCTTTTATTAATCCGCATAAATTACGAAAGTTGCAGTTAACGCGAAAGAAAATTGCATATTATTACTGTTAAAAACCGGGATTTATTCCTCAGGGGACGGTCACATTTTGTTATATGGTAAAAGATCGCTCTGACACATTAAAATATGCCTTCAAAAAATTTGTCCCATCGGTGAAATACATTTAAATCTGTAGCGCTGACATATTGGGTCGTGTTACATGCAAAGATGAATTGAGATCCGGGCTTTTGTATTCTCGCGAATGATTCGCATCGAAGTTCTTGTTTTCTTCGCCGGCAATAAGTCTTCATTTTTTCCTCCTTATTGCCGGTGTTACCGTATTCTTTTATTTGGCACTATTTCAGCAAAATAAAGGGAGACATCTCTGAAGGTATGGGAAAATCTAACAGAACTCTCTCCGTTTTCGGATCTCAAGCTTATTTTTGCCTCCCTCGCTTTCCAGACTTTGTGCTGCTTTTACCTTGGGGAGACCGGTGATTAATGACAAACCGCTGGGTGAGGAATCTACATTTTTAGTTGCACCTCGGTTCACATGCTTAACTTCGGTGTTGATACTGAGAAAACGGATAATTAATGCTTGTTTTGCTAGATATCAAAACGTGCAAAATTAGAATTATCCAAATTAACTTTTTGGGTGTTTGTATTAAAAAAGTCTGAAGACCAGATCTAATTTATTGCAAATTATTTGATGATATGGTGCCATCAATCAGAGCTTCGTTGCCAGCCAGATCGAAGGCTTTAATTTTTTTCTTCGCAAAACCGATTGACGACTAACAAAGAATTTGAAACGGTTTGGTTTTTGCTCTTAATACAAGTTTTTTACTCACTCAGATTGATATTTGTGAATGATCTGAGACCTGGATGAAGATCAAAAATGTCCATTTTTCGAATGATCCGGCGTTAAATGTTTAAATATCTGTCTTTTTAATGTTGATCACTGGCATTCTGCGCGTCATTCGGCAGAAGATGCTGCGTGCAAAGGATCTTTCCATTTCTGATTCCCCAAATGTTCACACTGCTGCAGCGGATAACTGAATGAATTCTCATTTTGCCTTCCTTTTGTCAAAGGATATTTTGGGATAGGAGCCGAATCTCCGGGGTCCTCTGTCGCTCGGCTTCCTACGCGAAACCTCGGGGACCAAACTATATTTCTTGTTAGTGTATTGCAGATGCGTCGTAATTGAGTTCTGACTTTGGAGCCGTATATCAAAAGGCTTTCATTTCCCTTCCTTTCTCCACCCTTCGCATCGTCTAAGGAAACTTTTTTTTTTTTTTTATATTTTCTTTTTCTGAGGGAGAAACTTTGTTGGAAAATAATTCCGAATGCAGCCGAAGTACGAACAAGAGCGAGAGGTGGTGGAAAATATCCGTGAATGATGGCAGGCGCCGAAGAGCCAAATTATAATAACAGCAAGCTGACGTTCCGGGGGAAAAAAAAACCGAAAATGTTTCGCGTAAAATAATCATAAGTGGCGATGAGGAGTCTAAATGCCTGGAAATGTAAGAGGAAAGAGCGAGAATGGAATTCAAAAGCAGCAACTGAAAATGCCATTAACTGAAGATAGCTTTCGGTGCATCAAGAGTTGTGATTTGGCGTTAGAAAGCCAAAAATTTTTTTAGTGTCGCGTGCGTGCAGCAAAGAGGAATCGTGATAAACAGGAAAAAAGCTCCCCTTTGGAGGATGGTTCTTAAGACAGAGTCGGGGAAACAAGTAAAGTGAATGCGCTGGTAAGATAGAAAATTAAAAAAGAGTACAAATAGAACGCTTAATTCGCTCTGTTATCGATTTGTGCAAAACAAATTTCGAAGGTTTTCCTTGCAACCTTTCAAAGCAGAAAAAAATAAAGGTTCTCTTGTTTTGTGCTTTTTTGATTTTTCAATTCTTCATACGGTTATTCAAAAAAGCTTAGAATTCGACGCCTCTATTAAGTGCTTTCACAAAACTAAAATGTGAGGCTTCACGATTGCGAATTGAAACGTTTCGATTTTTAAACACCTTATTTATAAGAGATAACCACAAGGAATGGTAAACACGCCAAAAGGATACTTATAAAATTTTATAAACCCAAATAATATTTCCATATACGCATTGAATCTCTTTCACCATAAGAATAAAAAAAAGAAAAATTGTAAGCTACCATTTCCATAAGTGAAAAACTAAATAAAATAAAACATTTGCTTTAATCATATAAAATATTTTTAACGGTTTTAATTACCACTAAAAAACCAATAGCAATTTTATACGATACCGTAAATTTTAATTATCTTTCTATTACTAAACTATAAGAGCTTGTTTTTGATCTCTTAACTTTTATTTCTCGTACAATGTCGTAAATCTTCTCGGTATAAACGCTATTTACCGATTTTATTTTTGTGGTAGTATAATATCAAATAAAAAATTTTTTATATATATATATTTCCTCTTTTTATACAAAAGCAGTTTGCTGGAACTTCAAGCTTTCGAAGGCAAACTTACTGCACGGATATCAAAGCGTCTTTAAAGTAAATTTCTAACAGTAAGGCACCGGATAAGAAACTAAATGAGACTTGGTATTCTACGTCGACACAAATGCAGTCAATAAATAGCATCTTATGCGGCCTAATGTTTAAGGGGGAAAAGGTAAAGGAGAAAGGGAAGGGAAAATTCGGATTTTCCACCATTTTATCTTAAAATGTTGATAATACAAAAGTGGAAATCTCCAATTCTACGTCTGTTTTTGAAAAATTTCTTATTAAGCAAGTTTTTAATAAAGTTCTTAACTTGACGGAATAAATAAGGCGGGGAGTATAACTTTCGAAGGCTGAAATATTGATGTTCGCGATCAAACTTAGTTCATCTTCACATAATATCTCCAGTTGCAAAAATCAGAAATTTCCTAATTAAAAGCGGCAACTGTAAATAACGAAAATACACAAGGTTCTTTGCTTTTATCCGAAGGCAAAAAAAAAAAAATTTTCTCGATACTGAACTCGGTTTCTTTGTCGGAAGAACAGGGTTTCTCATAAGAGCTAAATCACGAACAATCCCTATCACAGCAATCACTTTTACGGAACGGAAAAATAGAGCCATTTTATGAGCTAATTTGCATTAAGGTGATTTGTGCGGGGTCACAAATAAGATGAGGGAAACAATCCGCTAATGTCCGAAATAATGATAAGCAACAGGATTAACAGCGGAGAGTTGCTGAGCTGGAAGCACGATCGGTCGATAAATAAAACATTCTTGGATGAAAATCGCTTTGTAAACAAATTGAAACGCTGACTATGAAAATTGAAAATTCTAATGAAAACTTTAAAATAAAATTAAAAAAATTCGGAATTTATTTAAGAAACATAGCAATGAGGAGTATATAAACTGCGATTGGTACTGTTTTTTGCAAAATGTTTCCGTCTATATATATATATATATGGACACATATATATTATACCTTATTCATATGACACAAACACAAGGAATGGTGAGCGTGCCAGAAAGATACTTGTAAAATTTTATAAACTTAAACAATATTTGTCTATATATATATATGTATGTATTAAAACATGTATATATACGCGAACAGCTAAATAAACATTCAGAGACAAAATGAAATAATAAACTAATCTTGTGCGTAACCTAATGTTAAGCTTTTGAGCGCGACATTTTATCCGCGATAGAAAATATAAATTTTCGGTCTTTAAATAATATTTATACAATGTCAGTATCAATATTTCGTTTTTGTAAGTTACACATTCAATAATCGTTTTTTTCAAAAAGTGGGACCGGAAAAATTTTCGATTCCGTTAAACAAAAATTTATAAGTTAAAAGATCAATAATTGCATGATACATGATTTAAAAATGCACAATGGGTTTAATAACCAAGCTTTAAGCAAGGTTTAATAATCAAAATAATAACTTAAGTTAATAAATTTAATAAATCAAGCTTTACTTTGAGATCTTCGTAATTAATTGACGTGCATTTTGTGTACAAACACGGATCTCACACGTGTGCACTTCTTTGTATTAGCGATCATCTTACCAGCCCGCATTAATAAGTAAGTATTAAATTCATTTCAGTTCTTAGATCCGCTTCTTCTGCAGTCGCTCTTCTAGACAAATTGTTTCAAGTAATTAAGATCTGAAGTTCCTCCATTTTAATTACAGATTGAGAATGTTTACTTGGAGAGTTTGACATAACAATTGCAGAAGTTATTATTACCGCGCGTGTTTCAGAGTGGGTGCATCGCGTACTGAGTTTATATAAAGGTTCCAATACTTTTCAAATAATTGGGATAGCGCCTCACTCTGGATGATTATGCATTCCGCAGGTTTTAAATGTACCGCCGGATGCCTATCAAATCAACCAACCGGGGGTTATTCGACGATTTATATGCAGGGAATCGTTCGCATCCGTCATTCCAGCTCTTCCCACGTTTTATTTATTCGATAATGAGTTTACTTGCCGTTAACTTTACTTCGCTTCGGTTCCCAAAAGTAATTTTCCGCGGAAAATAAGAAAATTATGTCGGTTCCATTTACGTAAAATTGTCAGGCCTCTTTCGAAACGATTTCCACCAATATCAGACGGAGACTTTTCCGTCCGCATAAAAGCGGATTCAGACAAAGAGTTTTCGCGGGGGTTTTCGACTCTTTGGAATATCCGGGGAAAATCATTCGTGTGAATTGCCCGGGAAATCTTTGACTGCCGCCTTTGATTTTTGCATTCCAAAATCGAAGCTCTCCACCTTTTAAAATTGATTTCGGTTCAAAATCGCTGGCGGCGGTTAGGTTGTTAACTTTCAAAATGGAATTTAGGTTGATTGTTGCAAAATTCTGTGGTCGCACGCGGGAGGTGACCGTGCCGCTTGGAGCAACAACGGGCTTTCCAGTTTCTGCGGATGATGTGCTGCTTCCCGATCGCGGCAGCAGCAGCACGGTTTCCCCCCTCGGTCGACAAACGCGGCAGTTTTCGCGTGCTCTCCCGAATGGATTATCGCACGCGGACTCCGACGGCTGTCCATCCGTTCGGGACGATGGGAATCAGCGAATCACCGCATGTTTCCGGGGCTTCTGACAGCATTTACATGTACCAGAGCAAATTCGGTTAACGACCCCATTCGACAACAACGTGCGTAAAGAAACGAAACCCGAGGATAAAGGTTTTCAGTCGCGTTTAATGTCTAACTCACAAAATCGTGATAAAAAGAAAAATCGTGGGGGAAAAAAAAATTTCCCATATTTACTCTGTTAATTTGGATATTAAAGAAAACTTCAGACATTGTGCACGACGACGCTTTCGTCCGACACAGAAGCCAAAGCAATAGGTAAACTCATTTCAATTAAACATGCATCACCGTAATTGGAACTTTTCCGTACTTTTGCACATTGTAAAATATTAAACGTCTCTTTTAATTATTCGCTTCGATCATCGTTCTGAATGGCGACTAATCCAATTACCCTTTGCAAACACCTATCGGTTCTAAAAAAATCTTATTCTTGCTTTTCCGCCGTGTTCACCAAATGCAAACCCTTCTCCATTGTGCAAATTTTCATTCCGGTTTCCCATGAAGATAAATAATAATGGTAATTGGATTTCCCGAGCTAGGATGAAGCCGGGGCTTTCAGGAATTCGCACCTCACGGATTTCGGAATCATTAAATTTTTTCCTCCACTCTGAGCCCGGCCGAAATCCCTTTTTCCCCAATTGTCTGTCTCCCGAGGTTTCCGAGAGACTCCATCCTGCGGAAATTCTTGAACATTTCGCGATTTCCTTCCCTCCGCCGAAGAACCTCAATCCGATTAGGAGCTTCCTTCCTTCGGCAAGTGAACAATTTCCAATTTCTTTCGCGATTTCCGACGCCTCTGCGGGATCGGCTCGACCGAGGCTTCGGAAGGGCTTTGCCCGGTCCTTGCAAGATGCGAAAGGTCGCACAGATGCGGAAAAATGCATAAGAGACAAAATGGGGGGGGGGGAGGGGGTGAG
>JAOWBB010006165.1:0-29578 GCA_028565995.1 Ricinus marginatus | reverse complement strand
ATTTTATTGTACTTCTAAAAAATTCCTAAAAAATCTAATATTTTAATAAGTAATAATCTGATAATTATGAAACTTGTATCTAATTAAATTTTTAATAAGGTTAATATTGTAATTCTATTAAATAATATAAATTATTATAATTCCAAAATTCATTTTGAAAGAGGAATTATTTCCTTATAAGTAGGAAGAAATTTCAGGAAAAAAATGAGAAATATTAGGTGAATATCTTTGCAAGTATATATATTCTTTTCTCAATTTGTTTTTTTTGTTCAATATTTAATCTTTGTGAGTTATTGAAATTGTTTAATCTTGTATAGGATTAAATTTTGAAAAACAATAATGATTTAAAGAATAAAAATGTTCTTTTAAAAGAATTAAAGAGAATTTTTAAATATTTGAGTCTGTCTAATTATGAAGCATTAATTACAATTATATCATACCTAATATCATCAAGAAATTTATTTTTTCTTTTATAAAATCTCATGTCATGGTATTGTCGCCTATCTTTCACAAGATAAATATTTATTTTTATAAAGCTTCCTGCTTTCTTAATTTTCAGTCTTATGTAATAAATAAATTTATAAAATTTCCAAAACTTAAAAGTTATTCTTCTAAAAGTCAAGTACTTTTATTTTTTCTGAAATTTAGCAATCTATTTTTTGTGTATTACTCTCTATTTGCGATCTTAAACTGAAAATTATGGATAATTTTATATCTATTCTCTTTTGTTCAACTATAACTATCTATCCAATAATTAAATCCATCCTTCAGAATTATTATACAAAGAAATTCGTCATTTCTTGATATATTTAAATATATTATATAAAATTTTTTGATTAATTAGAGATTAACAATCAATTTAAAATTTTTTGTAGTGACTTTTTTTACTCCCCAATGAAATATTGATTGATACTTCTTCAGAAGTATGAAGTACAATTTAAGTATTTTTAAGATATTTTAGCCATGTATATTAGTTTCATAGCATTCTATGCTTTAACTGCTTCATATCATGGTTTAGACACTATCTTGATATTTTAAACAAATGTTGAAAATCATCTATTTTTTTTATTTGAGCTTTATATTTGCTAGTCAATATATAATTTAATAAATATCATAGATTTGTATTTTTAATTTATTTTATCAACTGAACGTAATTCGTGGATGTTCAGTATTATTTATATTTCACTGTATCAAAGCTATTACTAAATTTAATTTCATTAATTAAAACTTTATTGGTCTTAAATATTAATTAAATTCAATATTATAAAATTAATCATAGTAATTATTAATATTGCAACACATATAATTTCAAAAGAACTAGAAAACTGAACATGTCTTAAGTATACACAATGTAATACTTTTGACAATATCATCCGGTATATATAAAGAAAGTAAAATAAAATTAATTAATTTATAAGAGTTTATGATCGTCACCTTTATATCTTAAAAATTTATCTTAAAATTGTTTTTTATTGATTTCTTCTTTCATTTCATGAGAGCATCTACGTTAATAAAAAGAGAAATATTACAGATAACAATAAAATCCTAAATATGATAAACCAGAAAGTATTTTGTCAAGGAAATTAGCCTTTTTCTTGAATCGACTTCATTACTACACTTTGTTACTTACAAATATGTATGAAAATATGATCTGAACCATAGGCTTGAGTTATGAAAAATATCTACTAAAAATAATTCAAATAAGAGCTTTAAAGAGTGAATTTTTTTAATGTATTGCATAAAAGTTTTTTCAAAACGCCGAAAAATTTATTATATCTATGTTTTTCTTTTTACTAAAGAAAAATGTTTAGATGAGTAAAAGTGTCGCCCTATCATTAAGACAAATTTAAAATTACAATATTTATTCAGATGTAATATAACTGAATCGAGCCCGACATTAAATGCAGCTGTAACTTCCACTGAAACGTATCGTAGCTTTTAAAAATCAAATCACTAAAATCAATGTAGTATAAAATTCCAATGTTTTCAGTTTTATGATAAACCAGATATGTAAAAAATTGATTATAATAATTTTGGATGGCACAGAAAGGAAGCTTTTCATTGAAGTATTTATTTACTAAAAATCAAATTTTTATACTCATATTTTATTCGGATTCATAATTAAATTAGTAAATCTGGGTATATAAAAAGGTTAGTATTATCTCATGTTTAAAATTTACGCCAATATTTTATATCCAAACTCAATGCCAATGACTGTAGGGAAAATAAATTTGTTTGTTGGATAACCTGTTGTTTCGCGTATGGAGGTTGACCGGTAGTAGATGTATTTTCGCGGTTTTTATATTGTTTATTGTATATTATTGTGATAAATAATTAATTATGCCACCAAAGAAGAGAGATAGGGACAATGACAGTTCAAAGAATCGACCAACAGATCAATATCAAGCTGATCACGAGCTCTTCCTGAACGCTTTTGAGAGTAAGTTTACACTTCCTGATGATAACGAAGTAGTGGGCTTCATTTTAGGCCAAATCTAATTTTTAACCTTTATTTATAACAGATGTGTTTCATTAATTTTGAAATTTTCTTTAGGTCAACAATAAATATTGAGTTTTAAGTCAAATTTTGATTTATTTTAAAAATTAAAATAATGCTTCAATTATTTAAAATAGATGACTCACGGTATTAGGGTTTAAATAGCACTAAATAATATTTTTTCTTAATTTTATAAAGAAATATTAGATACCTTAATAATAAAATTAAACTCATATACTAGCAAAAAAAATCGATGTGTTTAAAACAATTGCTTTTATAATATCGTTGACCGCTTTGTTCTGTGACTTTATTTTTTAAAATAGTTCCAAATCTAAGAATAGAACTAATTTTTCTTATTTCTACTCTTCTGCATTATTACATCATATATCAATATATCAGGATTTTAATTTTAAAAAGAAACTTTAATTTTAAATGAGTAAACTTGAAAATTATACATTCTAAGAATTTTTGACTCATATCTATTTATTTTCAGAGCCAACACAGATATACAGATTTTTAAGAACAAGAAATATGATTTCAGTAAGTAATCTTTAATGTTTTTTAAAATCTATATCATGTACCCAAGAATTTTTCAAATCACAACAATGTGTATTGATTTGTTCTTAAATCTGATTTCAGCCAATATTTTTAAGTAGAACTCTGACATATATGAAACAGAGAATGTCAAGAGATCACAAAGCTAGAAAAGGATTCAAAGTTAATAATTTGTTAGGCAGATTGAGAGATAGATGTCAAAAAAATGAATTTGATAATGAAAAACGTTATCTAACATTAACCTTTCTTGGCTTTTATGATAAAACATGTAAGCAAGCATTAATGTAAAATATTAAAAAGTTATATTTAAATTTGCTTTAAGAACTTAATCTATTAAATTTTATTATTTTTTATTATTACTGTTATTATTAATTTTATAAATTTATTTTTATTATCAGGAGTTAATAAAAAGTTTTTAAACAATATTTTTAGTGTTATTAATTACATATATTAATATGTAATAATTAAGTTATAATTCTTGTAAATTAATTTTAAATCTTGCTATTAATTTTTTTTACCATTTTTATAATTTTAATTATCAAATTTTGAAGTAGTAGAATTGTATATTGAAATAGTTTGAGATAAGACTCAATGAAAAGTAATAATTTCTTTATTTGGTATTGAAATATTTTTTTTAAAACGAATACATTAGTACCATCTGTAATGTATCTCAATTGTATTGCTTGTATTGCTTTTAGGTAATTCTCCAGATGCTCAAGTTAAGGTAGAAACATCAGTCACAAAAATTTCACATAAAAAAAGGAAAGATAGTTCATCTCCACTTGTAAAGGTATGTTATTTATATATCATGAATATTTTTAAATATTCAATTTATTATGTGGAATGCCTTGCATCTATCAAAATATATAGCCAAAATCTTATAGATAATATTATTTCAAAATATGTAGAAATGTTTAATAACTTGATTTTAAACACACAAGATAAACTTTAATTCTTACACACAAGATTTCAAGAACACTTTTAAAATAAAACTAAAAACTGAAATACTGTATTATATTGAAAATAATCAAATTATATTCAGTCTCATCAAAAGCAAGTACAGGTCAATATCATTCTGGGAAATTCCAGTAACTGTGTTGAATTATAAGAAATATTGTTTTATCACAGAACTAAGCTAAGGACCATGTACTTTGTTTTGTATATTCCTTTTGAGCTTTAAATTTGCAGAGCATAGAAACATCTTAGATCTAGTGATTATGCTATAACTAAATGTGATATACTACATCGATTTATAATAAAATGTTTAGTAAAGACGAAACGTTAAATTAATGTTTAAAAAAGCTTAACACAGAGAAAGATATGTTGCAATTAATATATGTGTGATCTGTTCACAATATTAATGATAATATTCATTAAGAATCTGAAGTTCAATATATTTCGTCAATGATTCAAATTCCTTTAATCTAATTTGACAAATATTATAGTATGGAATTATTTTTTTCAATTAATTAATTTTTTTTCAAATGGTTTAACCTTTATAAAATCACCAGTTTCTTTCTCATATTTCTGAAATTATTTTATAAGCAATGTTACAATTATGAAAATATTTAGAAAGATTTTGTGTACTTATATAATTCATTTTTTTTCTTCTTTTCGCTTAATTCAGATGTTTATGCTACTTTTTTCTTCTCAAATTAGATTCGAAATATCAGTCATGTTACGGTTAAGATTAATAATATATATTTAATAAGCAAATATTAATGCACAATAAAAAAAATTTTTAAACAACCATGGAGTAATATAAACTTCGTAAGAATCTGACTTAGAAAAAGAAGAATTAACTATAATTTATGTGAAAATTATAATTTTAAATTTTATTGAATCGAAAACGCTGAAAAATATGAAAGCTTTTTTTCGTCTTGTAGGAACTAACAGGAATGAAAAAAAAATGGTTTGAAGGTGCTTAATATTGCGGTAATATACTTATTCATTTTTTTTCAGATTTATATTACAAAATTTATCAGAGAATACAATCAAATTTATTTTTACAGTTATTTGTTGGTACAAACGAAGTGCCTATTAATCCATCTGAAGATCATCCGCCATTAAAAGTTCCAGTTATATCAATACCTTCAGATTCTTTTAATACTTCAAATGGTAACCTAATAAAATCATACGTTTTATTCCTAAAAGTAATAAGCTCCGATTCTGTATATCATATTTCTGCGAATGACGATTTGGATAATTTAGGTGCGTATATTTTAACATATAAAATCACTTTCACATCAAATATTAAACAGAAGATTATATTATTTATTGATTAATCTTAGAACCTCCATTGAAGAAACCTAAATCAGCTGCAAAAGACGATGTGAAATGTTATGGTTCCGAATTGACCGTTTTTGATAAGCACAATCGCTGTCTTCTTATGACTGGAGATTATGAACTTGGTCTTCAAGAACTTCAAAATTCATCAAAGACATCACCTAAGAAAAACAGTCAATGGGTAACATTAGAAAATTCAGAAGATCAGGCATTTGAAATCTTTGGCAAAGGTCCGATGTTAAAGTTTCGCCTTGATTGGACATCAGAACCTAGTAGCGGATGGGTCGATCGCCCGAAACCTTTTCGAATAAATGGTCAGGCTGTGGATTCTACAGGAAACAAGGAAAATAGACCAGGTTGGTATTTGGTCTTTTTCAAAATGTTTTGATATAAATGTGCTGAGAATCTGCATCAATTAATCCACAATTAAGTCAGTGCTCATTGTATTAAATTTAAATAAATTAAAAATCATCTAAGAGATTTAATTTGTAACATAAGCACTGCTCTGTTGTAATAGACTCATTTTAACTAAAGGCCGGAATTTTTACTAGATAGCAAGCCACATAAATGTGGTGTTTAGCGTAGATCACGCGCGTACCAATACTAAAACAAAATAATATTAATATTATTTAGCTTTATAAATTTTTTTTCAAAATAAAAAATTATCCTGCTTAAAGATTAAAATAAAAAACTAACATCTAGTAAAGCAGTATTAATTTATATTATTATATTTATTTAAAAATTTTTATCACAATATAATTGGTCAATTAGTGAATTTTAAAGAATTTAAAAAATCAAATTTGCAATAATTTAAACAAACTCACTTCAAATATATTTAGCGAAGTCGGGAGATTTAAAATTTTATTGATTTTATGAACATCAAATTGAGCAATAAATTAAATTTAATTTTATTTTAAAACTTATTTAAAAATTTTTCATAGATATTGTAAAGTATGTTTTGTGCTGTTCTAATGATTATTATTTGAACCCTTTTTTTATTTGTTTTAATGTTGTGTTATTAATTTCAGATCACTATATACATAGATTTTTTGATTATTACTTGTGAAACGCATCAAAGTTTATGGTAGAGTACAGATTTCCAACCCTTGAAAAAGATTATTTTTATGAAAAATCTGTTTGCAATTAAAATTATAATAGATCTAAATTTGTTAATCAGTTTCATAGTAATGATTTTTTATTTTATTTCAGAGAAATGCATAAATGCTGGCATTAATAAAGGAAAGAATAAAAGTGAACCTCAGCGATTACAAATAGTGTACCAATTTTTATATAACAATAACAGTAGGCAACAGACAGAAGCTTGCGATGATTTAATTTGCCCTTGGTGTTCTCTCAATTGCATTACATTGTATTCCTTGCTCAAACATTTAAAACTCTGCCATTCCAGATTCACATTTACCTATAATGTATGTGCTTTCTATTTGCTTGATTTTCTAAGTAAATAATAAAATTTTTCAAAAAATTTTTTATGGTATTGTTAATTTCATTTTAGCAAATACCACAAGGAGCAAGAATTGATGTAGCCATAAACGAATGTTATGATGGCTCCTATACAGGAAGTCCCCATGATCTAATTTCCCAACCACCTGGTTTTGCCTTTTCTAGAAATGGCCCAGTTCGCCGAACTTCCGTTACCAATATTCTTGTTTGTCGTCCTAAGCGCCCACGACCTAGTCTCTCTGAATTTCTAGAACAGGAAGAAAATGACTTTGATGGGCAAAGACCATACATTACTGGACACAATAGGTAAATTTTTAACGTCTAAAATTTATAGAAATTAAAATACAATGAGAAATAATTGTCGAAAGAAATTTTTCGCTTAATATTCAGTGGCCCAAAATATAATTGTTCTAAAAAAATTACATGTTCATTCTAAGAATGAAAATACTTGCACTTGCATGATTTCGTTTTAGAAATTTTGTTTTTCAATAATATTTCAGAAGTATTTTTATTTTTAAGTAATTTTTTTTTACCAAAGACATCAATTTATAATTTTTTTTGTTTTAGACTTTACCACCATACAACTACTTGCCTTCCTGTGTATCCTAAAGAAATGGATATTGATTCAGAGGGTGAAAATGATCCCAAATGGTTGCAACAAAAGACTATTATGATGATTGATGATTTCACAGATGTTAATGAAGGAGAAAAAGAATTAATGAAATTGTGGAATCTTCACGTCATGAAGCATGGGTAAGAGATTTTTTTAAAATTTAATGTAATTTTATTTCTTCCTATACATAATGTATTATATCTTAGTAAAAATTTTTCAATAGTTTAATAAAATTGTTATAAATGAACCAAACAAAGAAATAATAACTTAGTCTATATATTCTAGAAGTTCAGATCATGGATTTTTAAAGATTTCGTGAATAAGTACTGTTTATAATCTCCTTTATAAATCTTAATATTATATACTTAATCGTACATATATTAAAAATATTTAGCGAACAGTTACGATCTGCATTTAAGAAAGATTAATTATTGTCTTAAAATTATGAGGTAAACTGTAAACAGGAATTGAAGAACTGCATTTTATCATAAGAAAGTAACTTAAACATATAGTTTGTCAAATGTTTCAAGATTATTACACATTTTATAAGGTGTAAATAATCAGAAATTTACATACACAGACGAATGCGGATGAAAAATAACCGGAAAATACAGAAAAAAATCATTATGATAATCGGCATTATTTTACTTGTTTGCAGTATCGATGAAACTGTTCAATACTTTACCTTCTTCTTTTTTCATATATACAAAATTCTTTTATTGGATAGCTAATTTTCTATATGATAAGTAGGTCATTTCTTTGATTTTGAAGAATTTCAGTTATACACTAGTAGTTTCGTCTGTAATTTGCATAAGTCTCTAATTTCAGTAAATATTTTTAGTTATTATTATTCGTCTAAGATTTTTTTGATAATTCCTTTGAACAATTGGTGTTTAGCATTAAAGTTCTCTAATAAAACTCTAAAAGCTTTGTATATAAAATGTTTAATTATCATGAAATTTTATTTAAAAAAAGTTATAGGAATAGAAATGTATACGAATGCTGAATGTATAAGTCACAGGTAATAAGCATTAATAAAGTTGACAAGGAAAAAAAGTAAGTAAAATTTTTTAAACCTTGAGTTTACTTGCTGCAATATCTTGATATATAATGTTGGACTTGCCAAATCCTTAAAATTTAATTCTATAATGTTATAATGTATCGACGTTTTCTATAATCATATCAAAAAGATATTTTTGAATGTAAAATTTTTCATTTAAAATTTTATTACAAATTTTGCTATGTGATTTTTTGGTAAAGTAACATGTAGGAATTTGATAATTTTTTATAGGGTCTGATAATAATTTCACACTGATAATAATCACTATATTAATAAACAAGTTTTTATATAATTGAAATAGTCTTAGGCTTCTTAATAGAAAAAACTTATAAAATTATGAAGTGTTATTTTATAGTAATCATGAAAGGCTGTACATAATTTTAATAAATTTATTATACATATATGAAGACTAACATTCAGTCAATATAAATATATCATTTGTTTTAGCTATGTTGGAGATTGCCAAATACCATTAGCGTGTTTGATGTTTCTTAAAGCAAAGGGTGATGAACTTCTGAAAAAAAATTTATATAGAAATTTTGTACTTCATGTTTGTAATCTATTCGATTTTGGCCTTCTGAGCTCTTCAACGTTATATATGATTGTAAGACAAATGCAAGAATCGATTAAGAAAGATTCTGAAGCCATTCATTTACTAAAGGAAACGTGGCTGACACAAAGGCAAAACTGGATATCTTCGGGTGGACAAGGTGGTCTTCAAGATAAAACTGGATCAAATTTCGTATTTTATTCTCCGAAGCCAGAACAAAATAATCCAAAATTGACATCATCATCCACGTTTATATCCGGGGATGGAACTCTAAGAAGAAAAATGACTCAACAAACACCAAATTCAAAACAGAATAAGCAAATGAGAAATGATAAGGAGAGTGAAAGAAGGAACTTAAAAAACGCCAGTATCTCTGCTGCAACGTCTCTTGAAAAAAAGAGTAGTGATAAGGACGATGAATTAAACGAATCCGATTGCAACAAGTCAAATTTGACTGAAACTTCTGACAAAAATCTACGAAAAAGGAGCTTATACACTCATGTGGAAAACAACACTGAAACGATTATGCTGGAGGATGAAGAGGAAATTTCGGATTCAGAAACGAAGAAAACTTCTCCAGGGATACCCCAAAATGCTGTCCGTAAAAGGTGTATTTATGATTCTCCTAAAAGAAAATTGTCTATGCAAGCGATTAACACAGAGAAATCTAATGAAATTTCCACAAGAAGGAAATCAGCATCTTTTGCTTCCGATTCAAAATCATCAATATCTACCTTAGCACCACTTTTGCAATTTCGGAGGAAATCAACTACCTGTTCTACAAATGAAAATTCTCAAAATGCAACTGTTAGCTAGTCATTCGTTTTTATTTAAAAAGAATAGCACTGCCTTTGTTAAACAAGCTGGTGTTTATCACTGCCTCTTATTTTGTCTCTTGAAGGCTTTGATTAAAAAAGAAAGAATTTATTTATCTTTTTAACGTCCTTTTGTTTCGCTTTCGGATTGACAGTTATGAAAATATGTAGGTAAAAATTTGTAGTTCTTACAATAAGAAAAAATAATTCTTTCAATGCTGATTTCCCTTTTAGTTTAAATTCATCAGTGACGTTTAACATTTTTGAACATTTAATTATTTTTTGATTATTGAAATTCAATCTGACAGCGGCAAAAAGCTAGTTAAAAGGAGTTCTTGATTTATTTAAAAAGTACTTTTACTTTCTATTAAATAAAATAATTTTATATTTTTTTCATTTGATTCATGAAGCCCTTAAATACTGCCATATCAAGGGAAAATAATTTGACGGGTTGAATCATTGTATAACCAATTTAGGATCAGTATTTATTATTAAAAAAATACTTGATTTTCCTGGATTCAGACGAAGATCTTGTGCAGTTTCTAATGTCAACAATATTATTTAAAATAATGAAAAAGATTTCTTTAGAAAATTTGATTAAATTTTTGAGTTTTTTAATTGTATTATCTGCAGGTTTAGTGAAAGTGAGAATTAAAAATTTGTTGATTAAAGTTAAATATTTCGAGGTTACTGACAATTATAAAATATTAAAGACTGATTAATGTTTTGTATAAATCATTAACCATGTTTTATGCATTCTTAATAATCGTAAACTTAATCAGTTTTTTTTTATTTGAAGATTATCGAGAAAATAATTGCACAAGAACTTTAAGGTTCAATTTAATAATAATATCAATATTTTTATTATTTGCTCGTTCCTTAATGTGGCACAAGTGAGTGCTTTATATGAATTGAGAATTGCAAGTGTATATCTGAGAAAGTTAGTATTAAAATTTTGATATATAGTAGAGGCAATCCATTTTTAATTAGAAAAGCACAACAAAATTTCTATGATTGATTCATATATTTTAAAGACATGAAACTGAATGATTATTAACATGTATATCGCTTTAAAAAAGGATAGATATATTTAATATTATAATTTTTATCCCTCGATCCCAGTACATTAATTTAATAAAAAGTTTAGATAATTGTTTTTTATTAGAATCAGAATTTCATATTCAGTTTGTGAATTTCTTTAAGATTTCATCATTTTAAACCCAAGAAAAAGATAGGTTACATATAAATTTTAAGACATTTATAACAAATTTATAAATGATTTAATTCATAATTTAAAACCCAGGATTTTATCAAAAGTTACTAAATTTATCCAGATATATATTGTATTACTTTCAGAATATTGAGTCATTTCCTCGTATAATCCAGTCAATATACAAATATTTCTAGAAGCTTTTATAAGATTAATATTATATTCAGGTTAATTTTTTTAAATTAAAAAAGCAATTCCTAATGTATACTTATTTGAACATCTTGATCCAATACAATTATAGATTTTTTTTAGTAGTTCTTTATTTTGTTAAAACTTTCAGAAAAATGTTTAAATAGCCTTAGACATTTCTCGGCAGCTGTTGATTGTAAAAAATTAATGAACTTATAGTTTAAATGAATGTCAGAATAAATGAATATACTATTTTAAAACTCACTATTCTAATTTAAAGTGATTTACATGAGTATGTTATGAATTCAATAGTTTTTTAGTAGAATTTATAAAGAAAAAATGTGCGAGTTAGACTAATGTATTCATGAAAGAATATAATTTTTCAGAACTATAAGTTTCAAACTTTCTATGTTTTTTGATTTCCTGCAATTTGCGGGATTTTTACCATTTTGCTCTAGATCACGAAATGCCTAAGACTTATATTTTTTATTGCGATTAAAGTAGATGAAAAATAAAAAATAGATAAATACGTAATTTTAAGCAAATGTTATTAGGATTGTTTACGTTAATCTAGCAGTACTGTTAGCGGGATAAATTTGGGCTAGTAGTCATCTAGTTGTATAGGTAACAATAGACTTGCGTGTTGCCAAAGCCTTACTCTTTTCAGATGGCTAATTATAAATATGATTAGATTTTGAGGTTAAAATGCGAAGGGCATTTTCCCTTAAAAAATTTAATATTGTTAAATTTGGGACCAATTGATTTTAAATGTAAAAATTGTGTCAATCTGTCTACTTATAATGACAAAAATTTATAAATATAATACCTTCATATCACATAAAGCAATTAATTTAAAATCTAAAGCAATTTTTAATTTACTTAAAAGTCAGCAATGGGCGGCTCACAAAGCATCCGCCCTATACAATTACTAACCGATTGACATTTGCAAAGCTCAAATCGATTTTTTAAATTGTATGCGGAAAATTTGCCTTAATAAACAACCATAAAAACAATTTGTTGTTTAAATGGCCTCATTATTTTTATGTGTATTTTCTAACATGATATATCATTTATAAAATTTGAACTGAAATATTTTTTTAATCATTGTTTTTTATTTCTCATTAAACGCTTGCGGCCCCATTACTAAAAATAAACATTGAAATGTGTCTGTAAGAATGAAAAAGACCTTGAATTAAATTTATAATTCGTATATAAAAAATTTAAATTAAAATTCGGTCAAATTAATTAAATTTAGAACATTGAATTATATTTTTATTATTTAATTTGTAGCAAGAGAATTAATCTAATATTACTATAATTTTTTAATAATAAGTTTGACCAATTCAACTTCTAAGTGATCAGTTGGCACCTTAATTTAACATTTTTTTCAATAATTGAACTGAAAAATGAAATATTTTGAGGGAAGATGAATTAATAAATAAGTAATATTTTCCTTTAAAAAACTAATTTCACTGTCTCAAGTTATCTATATGTATGTTACAAGATTTCAAAATAATGGTTTTTAATTTAAATAGTTCAAATATATATATACATACCAAAAGAAAGATTATTTGTAATACCAATTTATGATTGAATTTAATCATTTAATTTTTGATGTTTTATAATGAGAGCTCTGCAGAATATCATAATATTATTAATGATTCTTTCCTTTGGTTGTATTAAGTATTTAAGTTAAAAATTTATTGCACTTTCAAAGTTGATAACAGTAAAAAAATTTTGGATTTTTCAATGGTGTTCAAAGCGAACTTTCCATTATTTGAAATCAAAACTTTGAAATTTGTCTTTATTAACTTTCAAATTTCTAAAAATAGCAATCACCTATAAAAATATTTCATCTAATTTATAAGAAATCACTCACTGATATGCATATTAAAAATAATTTTAAAATTGTTTAGACATTTTATTAGCGAATTTATTTCAGCATTTTTCTAATCCATCAATTTCATCTTCAAAATTAATTAATTATAATTTTATCAATGCCTAAAATGAAATATTATATGCAAAATATGATCTTTCAATAATTGTTACGTACGAGAATTTTTTTCATCCTTATTTAATATTATAATATGTACCTCCCGTGAATGAAAATCGAATAAATTTTTTATTTTTCTCATTTATTTCAAATATATGCCAACTTATTATAATAACATAGTTTTTGACGGGATCGAATCATTTTTCAGACCTTTTCATTGATACATGAAATATTTCATAATCAGAAAAAAATCGTAAAAACTATGCTCGAAGAATCTACTTTTATAGAATTATGTCTGTAAGTTAAATGACCTATTCTGTGTATAATCTGAATTCTATTTTTTTTCTCTCTCTAGACTTGTATTTTTATTTTAATTGTCAGGTATATTTTGAAGATAATAAGCAAGGAAGTACCTTTCTATAAAAACCAAGATATTTATAATTTTTCCTCATTGATATATTTCCATATTTCCTAGAAGCTAATTTTTATCTTATTGTGCAATGTTAATTGGTCATCTAAATTTATATTGATGTTCTTTTGATCGAAATTGAATATTTTGCAATTAATATATTTTTATAAATTTATGAAATTCCAAAATTTCACTTTTAACTAAAAATATTTTTAATATCACAGAAATATTTAAGTATGTATGAATAAAATTGCTTATTTATTGTCGATTGAATTTCATTAATATGAACGGAAAAATTTGTTATCTTAATGGATCTTACTTGTTATTATATTAATAAAAAGTGTGATTGTTATTTACAGACAATTAGGAATAAATCCTTATAAGATAGATTGGTCATCTTTTTCGATATAAATATATATATATATATGAAATACATCATTTTTTAATATTATTATATATATACATACATATATATATATATATACATGGAAACGATAATGTAATAATGTTTGAGTTTTCTCAAGCTTTAATTTTGAATTTATTTTATAGAGCCAATTTATCACTCTTGAGTCAGGCCTTACTTTCATATTATATTTGGTTATTTTATAAATGAAATATCTTTATCCTGAGGCTAAAGTTTCAGCAGTGTATTTAATTAATAATACTTTTTTTCAATTCTTTTTTAATTTTTTTTAAGTTATAAGCAGTTTTGCTTTTGAATATGTCTAAATAAATTCTGATTTTGCAAGAAAAATTATTACTAGATATATCTAACATGAACATAAAAAATTTGGAGCATATATTAAGTTTTTTATATTTATGTTGCTGACAGGAAAATTTAGGCCGTTGAAAATTTTGATCAGTTTTGATTTCTTCTCTTAATCAATTAGCAAAATCTAATTATTGAACCTGAATTAGTGCCTTAGGAGTCTGAAATGAATGTTTTAGCAGATTCTTCAGTTTTTCTGGTAAATCATTTCAAATAGCTCTTAAAGCAATTCTTTTCTAAATAAAAAAGTTAAATTTAAAATGAATTTATTAAACTCTTAATGCAAATCATGTACTTTTTTCTAGTAATTCTGTACTACCTTTAAATATTCATCTTAAAAGTTTACAATCATTAAAATGGATAATTAACTAATCGTTTCCTCATTAATATAAATCTGAAATGAGTATAGTAAGGCAATTCGGACTATAAATTAATAACTTAAAACGTATTTGATTATCATAAATGTTGTATTTTGGCCGGTTATTGATTTCGTTTTTTTCAAGTCTGACATGTATCTTGTTATATTTATATTATTTCTTTGATTTACAATACAGTATTAGTGATTTTTGATTTTTTTAATATTAAGACTACTTATGATTCCTTCAAAGTAATCCCTTTATGAACTCCTTAAAAAGATTTATAATTTATTCTAATGTTTTAATAACAACAATCTTATAATATAAGGAGCTAAAAAAATATAACCACCTCATTTACTACAATTTTTAAAATATTTTCAATCACTAAGTTTGTACTTTCGTTCAGGATCTAATAACTTAATAATTTTAATTTTAATATGCTTAGATATTAATCTAGCTAATAGATATATTTTTTTAGTTCTTTGACTGCAAAACTTCTATATTAACTCTACCCTTTTTTCTTCAGAATTTTCCTCATAAAATTGGAATATATATCAGTTAAATTTTGTTTATCAAAATCTAAGTTTTATTTTCTGCCTCTTATTTTCCTAGATTTTTTTGATATTTTATACATGAATGAATCTTTCATTTCATCTAAGTTATTATGGACATATCATTTTCCAGCCTCATTCAAGTTTATATACTTTTTAATATTCTACTTGATTATTTTATGCTATATTTAAAATCGAACATTTCCATGTATAATTTTCCCTGGACTAGAAACTGTTACGTACTTCTCATTTTTTAGTAAGAGAAATTTATAATCAATGATCTCATACACGGAACATGAATAAATCAGACGAGTTAATATTAACTTTAAACGAGAATGGTCAAAGTGCAGAAAATAAAATTGAAATGGTTCTTAAACCGTCTAATGTAAGACTAGAGTTAGATATCGGTGAGAGTTCAAAAAAAAATGAAATCAGTGAAGAAAAAAAGGAAGCCTCAAAATTTACAATGATATTCAATAAGTATAGTACCAAGCTAAACTTAAGGCCTTCAAAGAATCAAGACAACGTATCAAAACTCAAAAATGGATCTAAATACGCAATGATTTTTAAAAAAGGTACGCCTTTTTGGGGGCGATTTGGGTTTTTACATGAAAATTTACCTCTCTCTACTTCCTCTCATTTTTCTCATTTTAGATGTAACATTTAGGCCCAAAGCTAATTTGTCGCAGACCATTTCGTCAAAAACCGATCTCAAGGCAGACAAAAACTATAAATCTAATAGCACAAGCGTTAATCTTAGTGAAATCCCAGCAATATTGGATATTCCGTGTAAAACAATTGAGCCCGTATTAAACCCTGTCAAACTTAATAATAAAGAAGCAATAATGACACACAGTGGCAGATCGAATTTCTTAAAACCGGAGTTCGCGACATGTGAAATGTTACCAGAAAATGAAAATTCTAAAAGCAAAAAAAACTTCAACCAAACGAGTGAAGGAATGGCTGAGGTAAACAGCAGAGCGAATGATCCCGCATTAAGGATGCACAGTTCGCTAACTGCGTTGTCGAAAAATAAATTCAGTCGGAGATCGGACGGTACACAAAAGAATAAAGTAGCTTCTTTTTCATTCGATGCTCATATGACAAGAGAAACACCAAGGAAGCACTTAAACGTAAACCAAGAGAAAAAACTTTTCAGAGTTCGGTCGCTAGATCTCTCTGAGAGCATATTGTCGAGGAACAGCGAACTGGAAAAATGTCTGAATTTTCAGAAATCAAATTCTGATTCTGATGATGCCTACATGACGAAAACCGGACTGGACGATAATGTGGAAACTCCAAGAAAGAGCGATAAAAAATCAAGAGGAGATGCATTGCTGAAGGGAGATATGGAAATTGGCTGCCGGAAACAAGTGCAGTGGAACTCGGAAGTCGACGTCATTTATTTTGAATCTCACCAAGCCGAGGATGGAGACAGATTTGGCGAAATCCTTGGCAGAGCGATGGAACCATTGAGAGAGGAATGGGAACAGCAAAGAACGGGTTTTTATGCCAAAATAGTTCCGCTATCGATAGGAAATCATTTGAGCGAGTGCTGGCAGTCTCTTTTAAAAATTTAAATTGAAGTTTTAGATGTTTTTACATTTAATTATTGTTTTTAATCATGTCAAATTATACATGGAAACAACAAGTATTATTTGAAGACGAAATTTAATTTAAAAAAATCTGCTTTACATGATTTTTAATTAATCCGAATACTGATTGCCTTTTTTCGAAATCGATAAATTATTTTCAACTGGTTAAACTTAAATAACTATTTTTTATTTAAAAAAAAGAAAGATATTTTCGTCGAAAATAAGAGCACGAATTTTATTCTCAGGCTATTTACATTTGGCATGTTTCTACAGAGGCATATTTATCGGGTAAGCAGAATCAGCCTGACAAAGTATGAACGGTCCTAATATTCACGAAAAACAGCATTTCTTATATCTGATAAGTTTCTTTAACATTTATATCTTAATTCCGAAATTGTACGAGTCAAACGTTACGGAACTATTAAATTCAAATATTAACTACAGTTATACTTCCATTTAAAAACTATAATTTTCATTTAGGCATTGAAATGTAAAATACCTTATGGAACACTAAAACAATTTAATCTTTAATATGAAGAAATTTTATACAAAATCAATTCCTTGACTCTTTCGTAATTAAAGAACTGGGGAAAATTCAGAGATATTTCTTCAATTTTCCACTTTGAGCACAATTTAGTCTGCCTTGCTTCATTCAAGCACTTCACAAGGTGTTCATAGCAGGGTGCTATAGAGCCCAGATCAGCAATTGTAAATACATATCTAAAAGAAATAGTTAAAATATTGGTTTTGTTTTTGATATTACAGATATTTTTTAAAAACAGTAGACATTTTACCTCTTTTCCATTGCCAAAAACAATGTTTTTTTTGGCGGAAAGTTTAAAATTTTCTTAATAGTTTCAATAAAAGCTTCAGTTATATCATTGTCATAAATAACTAAAACAATACAAATGCTATTAATTTTTTGTGATTTAATATTCATATGCACTTTAATATTAAATATTTTATTTCTACAAAGAATCATTATTTATATTGGAATTTTATTTAATTAGCATAAATTCAAATTTTGTTTTGACATAAAAAGATGATTAAAAAAATTCATATAATAAAATTTAAATATTTTTACAAAACAAAACTTCAGTTTAAGAGTATTTAATTATTTTTTTGAGATTGTAAAATTAGTAATTGCAAGGAAAAATTGAAGCAGTTTAGTATTTTACAAAAGTTAATTGTTGTATGTCAGAATTAAATGAAAAAAAATTACCATCAGCAGCTAGAATAATAGAAACCTCTTTAATTTTCTCACTTATTTCTAGAGGCCATTCTTTGTTAAAATCCAAACTGCAAACCATGGTTTGGCTTTTGATTATTTTTTTATTTCTGTTTAAATTGCTTTTTAACAACTTAAGTATATCACCTAGATCAATATCTAAAAATAATTTTATTTTATATGTACAATGTAAAAGAGATTTTAGTTCTTTTGTTTATATAATCAGACCACCTGTGCAAATAACTTCTTTGGCAAACATTCCAGCAACAATACTTGTTAATCCCACACCAGCTCCCAATTCTAAAACTGTCTGATTTTGAATGATATTCATTGAATGTATAACAAAATCAGCTAAAAGCAAGGCTCCTCTCCAAATTTGCTGACCCACTAATTTTAATTCTGAAGAAACACCATGTTCTGCAAATATTAAATACCTTCAATAAGAATTTGTATTTCCTAACATATGGTGTTTTTTATGTATGATGACTCTTAATTAATCTATAGGTCATAATGATTAGCAATAATCTACAAAGTGATCATCAATTTTAGATTCTGTTTCTTATGTAACTTAGTTTAATTATAGCAAATCCTAAAGGAATTTATGATGTTTATGGAACCTTTAATATTGACGATTTATTCATATGTTTATGTTAAATAAAGAATGATATGATTCACACTTTGAAATGAATTTTCATTTATTCAAATTAATTTATTTTCAATTTGACGCTTACCAAGAATGATTATTATTTCTTTTAAATCTTGATTTTTATTCCTTCTTTTAGGAACATAATCACCATCAGCATCTTTTTCACAAATTTGAAGATTTGTTTCTTCTGCGTTTACATTTTCCAATCCTTTCTCATAAGATACTGGACAACTAAATGAAAATTTTGATACCCAATCTACATATAATTAGAGCGAAAAAAGTGAGAAAATAGTAAACATACTTTAGAAAATTCAATGCCAAATATATTACATACTCTGATCATCAATAAGTGGTTTTGATTCAAAATCCCTTTCAAAAAAAGGGATAACTTCAGAAACTATTTCCATAAAAAGTAAGTCTAATATTGCTTTTCACAATCCCACTTGAAAATATTTACAAGGTTATATATAAATAGTACATTCAGTAAATTTTGCTTTTTGGTAGTGCGCCGGATCTAACTTAAACTGAGTAATGGCTTGTCAAATTCATAATTATTTAAAAAAAAACCGGTTAACGCTATAATAAATTATATAATATTGGAATGTCTGTGAAACATTTTCCAAACATGAATTTGAATGTATACTATTGTTAATGAATATTGATATATCTTTTATCTGATGAAATTTTAATTTTTATTTTATTGCATTGATACTTTGAAATCAATGCTCACATCGTAAATTGTAAATGCCGTAGCTACGGCCCCAAAACTGCAGTTTTACGTCATTTCTATCAAATACTACAGATTTTCGGTGTAAACATGTTCTTACTCTGTGCCTCAAGTCGACGGAGGTGGACCAATCACGAGTTCACACGAGTGAGTGTGCCACGTTCTAATGAAGTAGATTATCTTTTGTCATATTTAGGTGAAATTTCGAGTTAAGCATTTTGTTGTCTTCCTCATTTTAGCCAGTTTAATTATTTCCTTGAAATTATGATTTTTTCGCTTTATCTGCTGATTGCGTTCTCGCAGTCCTTAGTCACGTCAACCGATATTTCATTGGATGATGGCGTTTTAGTACTCAATAAAAGTAACTTTAAAAATGCTATAGCTGAAAACGAATTTATACTGGTTGAATTCTGTAAGTATATTTTCATTTATTTATCGGTTTATCCGTCTTCAGAGCATTAGGCGCGAGTTTTTTTGTATTGAATGAAATTTGCCCCTGCAGTCAATGACCTATTGTAGTAACTTTGTTATCCGAATTATTTTTTGCCGGTTTGACTTAACTGAATTTCAAAGTACAGTTATGAATTCATGGAAATTTAAAACTTATTTAAAATTATTTATACATATATATATACTGACCTTTAATCGAAAAATAAAAAAATGTTCTAAAATCTCCTTTTAGGTAATTAATTAGTTGCAATTAGTTGCAAAAAAAAAGCATAAAATAAAAGATTAAAAAAGGTCATTAATGTAAAGGCAAAGTTTCAGCTTGCTTAGTATGTTTAGCCGGCATCATTTTCGAATTCATAGATCAATCAAAATTATCCCACATCGGCAGGCAAATTTTTATATTTATATTTTAGACATTCATCTTTCCATATTTAATTCATTTGAATTGAAAAAATTTTGTTAATTTTCCAGAATTATGGCACACAATGAGAAGGAAATGTAGATTAGGTTTATCTGTGGAAAGATTACTGATATTTACAGTTATTTATTAATAAAAATTTTTACACTGAAATTTTTTATTTTAAAATTTTTATATCATTATTTTTAAGTCATATTATTATTATTATTATTATTATTATTATAGTAATTGTATACATAATTCAAATCATTTTTATTCATTCAGATGCTCCTTGGTGTGGGCATTGTAAAGCTCTTGCTCCTGAATATATTAAAGCAGCCAAAATCTTGGAAAAAAGTAATTCAAACATCAAATTAGCAAAGATTGATGCTACTGAAGAAACTGAACTTGCAGAGGAACATAGTATCCGAGGTTATCCCACACTTAAGTTTTTCAAAAGTGGGTCTTCTATTGATTATTCAGGTAATTGAACTTAATTTGAATACAGACAATATTTAAATTAAAACAGAAATATTTAATTACACTACATTTTTAAAACTTTTTCTAGGTGGAAGGACTGCTGATGAAATAGTTAATTGGTTGAAAAAGAAGACTGGTCCACCTGCAAAAAATTTGGAGTCTTTAGATGATGTAAAATCTTTCATTAATGAAAATGAAGTTGTCATCATTGGTTTTTTTAAAGTAAAGCTTTTTTATTATTTAGTTCTTTAAACATTTTTTTCTTGGTTGAAATAATAAATATTAATATATTTAATTTAGGACCATTCATCTGATGCTGCAAAAACATATCTGCAGGCAGCAAGTAATATGGATGATCATTTATTTGGTATTACTTCAAATGATGCTGCTTTTGAGGAATATTCAATCACTGGGGATCAAATAGTTTTATTTAAAAAGGTATAAATTTTATAGTCAAAATGTTGAATTGTAATAAAATTTGAATTATTTTTATTCAATATTGAAAGCAATTATGTTTTAAATAGTGCATATCATAATCTAAATCTTTTATGCTCCATAAAGTTTAAATCTTGGTTTTCTCCAATTATAAGTTAACTATAATCAATTTTAATGACATTTATTTTTAGCCCTTATTTTTTTGGGATTTAGAATCACTATTTGCTTCCTTTATTTCATTTATAAGATTGGTCAGCTTAATTAGTATTGTAAAAGCTACTTAGATTGTACTAGAAATCATAGTTTAAATTTTATCAATTAACAAATTTTCTTTAAAATCATTTTCAGTTTGATAGTGGTCGTGAAGATTTCAAAGAAGAAATTACTGAACCAGCTATTAAAAAATTTGTAACAACTCAATCATTGCCTTTAGTTGTAGAGTTTAACCATGATACTGCTCAGAAGATATTTGGAGGTGAAGTAAAGTCGCATCTTTTGCTATTTCTTTCAAAAAATAATGGTCATTTTGATTTAGTTGATCCTATTAGAGATGTAGCTAAAGAATTTAAAGAACAAGTATGTAATAATTCATAATTTATTTTTTATTCTTCATTTAAATAGCCTAAGGATCTCTTATAAGATATTTTGATTATATAGGTTTTATTTGTTACAATTAATTCTGATGATGATGATCATCAAAGAATTCTTGAATTTTTTGGAATGAAAAAAACTGATGTTCCTGCTATGAGATTGATCAAACTTGAAGAAGAAATGACCAAATATAAGCCCGATAATACAGATATTGATCCAAATAGTGTTAAGTCCTTTGTGCAAGATTTCATTGATGGAAAATTGAAGGTACATAATTTAGTACTATTAATGAAACACTAATTAAGATTTTTTATATTAATATATATTATACATGTAAACTTTATACTTTTTGTAATTATGTGAAATTTTTTTTTCTTAAGCAACACTTTTTATCACAAGACTTACCTGATGATTGGAATAAAACTCCAGTAAAAACATTAGTTGCTACTAATTTCGATGAAATTGCATTAGATAGCAGTAAAGATGTTCTAGTTGAATTTTATGCACCTTGGTGTAATCATTGTAAACAATTGGCTCCAATTTATGATCAGGTTTGCTATTTACTTATATTACTATATTTTGCAAGTTAGACTTGAAAACACAAATGTTTGCAGTAAGCTTTTGTAATTTTTTTTCATATATTTTTCAGCTAGGAGAACATTTTAAAGATGATGAAAAAGTAGTTATAGCAAAAATGGATGCTACTGCTAATGAGCTTGAACATACAAAAATTACAAGCTTTCCAACATTGAAATTATATAAATCTGGGGATAACAATGTTGTGGAATATTCGGGAGAGCGAACTCTTGAAGGTCTTATTAAATTTATGGAAACTGGAGGCGAATATGGACAATCGGCTCCAGAAGAGGTAAAATTTTGTAATTTCATCTTTATTCAAAATTCAAGTTGAGACCAAACTTGATTCCTCAAAATAGGAAATTGTTAATTTTTACTATTTAAAATACTTCATACAAAATTTTAATTTATTTGTATGGTTAAAAAATTATATCAATTTTTTTTGTTTTTTTACCACTTGAATTTTTATTGATTTTCAGTATATTTTTTATTTTCATTCAATGGTCAGTTTTTATTGACCATATGAATCTATATTTCACAGTCCTTGTACCACAATTCTATTTCAAAAATTCCTTTCAAATGCTTATCATTATTTGAAATTCTATAAAAGAAGTTAAAACATTGAAAAAAATTTCTTTTTAGGCGGAAGAAGAAGATGAAGATGACGATTTGCCTCGAAAAGATGAATTATAGAATTTACATTAGAAACCAATAATGTTTAGGCTAATACCAAAGTAAATGAATTTGAAATAAATTTTTAAGAAGGTTAATGAAACAAAATTTAGGAATCTAACATTTCATCAAATCATAATATAATTTTTTATTATTGAAAAACGAATAGAATTGATTTCCATTTCGATATTTCTAATTGATATTTTTTATACAAGAATTCTTTTATATCATTAAAAATTAAAATAGTTTTAATTTGTGAAAATAATTACAAAAACAAAATGTCTATAATTAAAAAATTTATTTATTTTTTTTACATATAATTAGTTAAGATAAAATATTTTAAGATAATTACGTTCACTGCTATTGAATATAAATGTTAATAATGTCTGAAATTTTAAATAAACTTTTCCTGATGATTCCACATAAAGTAGAGGATTGACAGTTGCCTTTGCTTAAAAAAGTTCGTATTACCTTTGTTTTTTATGCATTTGATTAAAATAACCTTATAATCAATTTCTCTTTAATATGAGTTATTAATCAATTAAATGATTCCAACTTACATAAAAGGGACCTTTTCTTTGATTTTAAAATAACAAATCAATATATTTATCAGTAAATAAGTTTTATTATAGCATTAATTAATTGATTAATGACTTACTTAAAAAATTTGTTTTCACCTTGAAAAATACAAAAGAACTTACAGCAATTCTTTGATTTTGTTTTTCTTTACTAAGGCATATAGTTTTTTAGATCTTGAAATCTGATAGCCGTTTTTAAAGCTACTTTTATTGTAAATTATCTTTGAATGTTTAATAAATCTATTATTCAACGATGGGTTGTGGAAATTGAAATTTTCAAAAAAATTTTTAAATTTGTTTGAAAATTTTTGATAAGTGAAGAAGTTTATATCTTAATCTGTTTTTTTTGGTTTCAAGATATATTAACCTTCCATTAAATTTATTTCAATATCATTTATTTTATAATTAGCTTATATTTTCGGAACGGGTGCTGTTTGGTGGTCCCTTTTATGTAGTTTTTGTTAATGCATCATTTCTTAAATCATAATAATAGCAGAATTTTAAATAATTTGTTTTTAACGAAAACTATAGATTACTATAAGTATCTATTGCATTTAAAACAAAATTTGATGTTATGAAATGACGAATTAACATCTTCATAAATTATCTGAAGGTTAACAACTTTTTGTTAATGGTATTTAACTCGTACATAATTTTCCTATAAATGAATTCTATATTATGTGCAAAAAAATTTGAATTAATTTTTAAAATTTTTCATTATTTTAAATGATTTTTTACGGATTATATTATTTTAAGAATAAAATTACAGTCCTTATTTTGTATATCTAAAATAATTGTAATCCTTATTTTTTTGTTTTATACAAGATTTATGCGAAAAGGTCTTGATTTTAAAACATTCCAGTAGTCTGAAAATTATAACTTTCTTAGCTTGTAATTCCATAATATTTGTTAACGTTTCATACATTGAACTTTATTCTTTTGGATAAATTAATATTTTCTTTATTGGTTTTCGTTTAATATTTCAATGAAAATAAGCTTTAGTTATTTAAGTTTAAATCGAGTTATACGTAAGTTACATGGAAGCCGAGAAAGTAAGCAGATGCTGTTAATTAAGGATTTAAAAAATTTAGGCTTTTAATTCAATAAATTATCTGGAGATGAAAAAAATATTAAATGTATATTTGGTCTTATATTTGTTGTTGACGATCCACAATGTTTCTAGTCAATATTTGATTATTCAGGTGTAATAGATACTTCATGAGAATAACTGCTCAGAGTTTATTTTTGTCAAAATTAGGATACTTGATTCATTAATATTTTTTTTCAAATAATTTTATTCCTTAAACCTGTAAAAATTTTCGAAATGTATGTCATAAAGTTTAAATGAATATTTTTATTCATAGATTTTGTTAGACGGAAATCTTATACTCAAAAGAAAATAGAATTAATATTTTTCCTTAAATTTATGAAATAATGAAAAATTTAAATATTTTTAACTAAATTTGTAATTTAATGTGATAATTTGTTAATGCAAAATTTAATGGTTTTTGGAGTGCAGGATTATACTAAATTTGTTTTTCTTTATATAATTAAATTATACTTTTACGGTGTTAGTGTAAATATAAGAATTATTTTATATTTTCCAGGATTGTGTGGTAATTTTAATTTAAGTGGAGCGTGACAGTTTCCTTTATTTATTCATGAAGAAGATGTTAAAATATTAGGTTAAATGCTTAATATCTTACTATATTTAAAAGTAAAAATACCTTATTATATTTAAAAGTAAGTTCTTAAATTTTGAATCAACATGTAAAGTATAATTATTCTTATTATTTAATCTAAACATTTCTTACCATATGCTCGCCAAATAAATAGCTGATGCATAACTTCTCGGCTCTGCTTACATTTATTTCAAAAAAATAAGTGTTTAATTCTTGCCATTAATTATAAGTATTTTAAGTGGTACGCGTATACATGTATAGTAAATCAACGTATTTGATTATGAAAGTTAGTCTTAATTTTATTTCAAAATTATTACAACTGTAACGTGCTACATTTTTGTATTCCCATTAAATTGTAGTTATATATTCATTAATGATTTCGAGTTACAGTAAATAGTTAATTCTTAAGAACGTTAATTGATAAATTGAAGTGCAAGCTATTGCAAATATGGAAGGGACATTGTTTAGTAAAAAAAATTGTAAGGTTTTTTGGAAGGCCAAATGTTTTTTATATTTTTTACAGAAACAATCGATTCTATTAATAAGTTAAAAGTATGTTATAATATTAAATATTTAAATCATATTAAAAACTAATACGTTTTAGCTGAATAATGTAAAATCAGGATCTTACCTTTTTCTAATGACTGAAAATATTCATTATAAATAAAAATCTTGAAATTTTTTAAATAGTAATGATCATGAGCAATTAATCTGTAAAATATTCTAATTTTTAAATCATAACATTCCGTAAAGTGAAGCTAAACGAGAATGTTTGAATATTGTCTTGATGCACAAAATTTCCTATATTTTTTATATCTCTCCTGTTAAAGCAAAAGAAAGGAAAATGGTTAAAATTTATTTATTTATTAATAACAACTTATATTTTAAATAGCAATCTTAATTTTTTCAAAGCAACAAAGAAATAATCGCTTAAATAACAAGATTTTCTGACATATAAATATGTTCTGTGTTAATACTCTGTATTGATATTGGATCCAGAGACTGAAAGCAAAACATATGCGAGTTTCTGATTTGTCAAGATTTTGACATTTATCCTTAAAAAGTTATTATTTTACACCTTCGACATTTATTCTCAAAGCTAACGGCTAGTGATTAGTTGATTCATGAATGTTATGAATTTCATAGAAGTAACAAAAAATTCTTCAAAAAAATTGAAATCATTAGCATAGGTGACAATTTTTTTTAAGTATGAAGTAATGATGTTTTTATGTATTCTTCAAAGCACGTATTAAAACCTGGAAACAGTGTTTCTTATAGATCTATGCATCAAATTTTTAGTAATGATGTTTCCCATTTTGAGATATTGCCTGAAATTTCAATCATAAATCAGTTTGATATTTTAAAAAGTTAATAATGAGATGTATAATAAAAGTTAGGGGTGATGGGAGCCGAGGTAAAGGGAAGTTAAAAAACTGAGACATTTTTCCAAAATAATACAAATGAATCAAATTTTGGTATATTTCAGAAGTTGTGAAAGATCAAGCAAATATAAAAATGGGACTTGTGAAATTGTAACAGTAGACTATCTGTTAGTGTTCTGTTTTTTTAAATAAAAGAATTTTAAATCATCGATGGATTTTCAAGATTAGCAAATATTCATTTACCTTTGACTATGAATAAATATTTAACACTAATGGAAGATGAATATGATCATTAAGTTTTTATATTTAAGACTGAGGAATGACTTATTTGACGAAACATTTAAGCAGTGCTTTAACGGACATTATTCAAATTCAGTTTTCAGTACCAGTAGCAAAAAAGTTTATTTTTACAAAAGCTGCATAACGTTAAACATGCCATATGCTAAAGATGAAATGCTCTTGAAATATTTGTCCTTACTAATAAATCAATTGAAAAATTACATTTATTATAACGAGTCCATCCATTTAAGTATTTTCTAACGTGAACCTCGTTAAATGTCTGAATCGACGTATCAGGTTAACGACGTTGAATTAAAACGTGGCATGAATTACACGAGCAATTTCAAGCCGATCGCACTAAAAACCGTGAATGAAATGGAAGTTGAGGCTTGCAAATTAAAAAGAAAATTTTAGTTAATATATTATCTGTGATAACACATTCATCGTCCTAACGTTACTTTCAAGGTTTTACGAGGATCAGATTGCGACTCTTTTTTTCATAAGATTTTATCTACATTAAAAATTATCCGCCATAGACGATATCGATTCTTCAATTGGCTACAGGGATCGGCGGCAAGGAACATGATATTTAGTCGCTCAGAGGTCGATGCACTTTCAGACGTATACGATTACTTTAAAAACTTCGAGCAACAATAAAAATTGGCTGATGACATTCAAAATGAACTCTATTACAACAAATAATTTTTAAATGAATAAATATTTAATTTTGATGCTTTCGGGGCATCGAACTGCGGACAGTTGCGTCTCAAGAATTAACAGGACTCATCAGTATTAATATGAAAACTAAAATCATTTAAAGTAAATTCAAAAAATTAATTACCGTAGCTACTGATACTGTAACTTTAATACTCTCGAAATTAATATGATCAGAGTTTTCAAAATATTACAATTAACGAGAACGTTTTGAAAATTAGGTGTGCATAATTCGAGTTTTTCAAGCAATATATCCATTCCACTGATTTAATATTCTAATCTAACAATCACTACCAATTTGAACTTAACTCTAAATGAACTATTTTCTGCTGCATTTGATAGGCTCCATAAAGTAAATTTTTATTGCCGAACATAAGTGACGGGCTTTCATATAAGAGTGAATAAAAAAATGTTAATTATAGCATGAGCAATCGAAAGCGAAATATTCACATATGCGACAACGTTAAATCTTGTTCAGAAAATTTATTAAATTACGATAGTAACTTAATTTATATATATTCACATATAAATTTAGTTTAAATATATGGACTTAAACATATGTACATTTAAACATTAATTTCTGAAAAGTAAAAAGTAACTCAAAGACAAATTGTCGCCCAGTATCTTTTTACATCAAAAACATTGCAATTTTTTGATCAAAGATTATCCATCATACTCATGTTCTACAAAATTATCTAAGTCAAACAGTTACGTTTTTAGGGTAATGTTTACTATTAAACATGCAGATTAATGGTAAATACATGGAACTTTCAATTATATAGCACTAAATTTCATAGTACTAAACATTGCTTATTAAAGTTCAATTTTGTTACAGATTGCAAAGTTCGGAATCTGTATCTGTATCGGTATCATAAGGATTTTCGACGGGTGTTAATTTCAGTTTCTTCGGCGAAGGAGTATTTCCGCTGCTACAATCACAATCCGATTTCCGTTTCTCAGGAGATGAAACATATTCTTCCGTATCTTCTCCGGAATCCTCATCGTCTGCACCTCGAGTTTCAAGAGAGCTTTTAGCATCGGAAAGGGAAAAATTCGACGTCTTTTTCGAGGTTTCGTACAAATTCTTCAGTTCCGCGAGACTCGTAGCCGTCGACCAATCCTTGTCATCCCTTATTCGTGTAACTCTCGGAAATCGAATCGAAATTCCGTCGGCAGTGTGAACTTGATTGCGAGTAAATTCCGCTCCCGTGATCTCCCACACGGGCATTTTAAAAACGTCTTTCGCAACGAAATCGGGCACCATCGTTTTCGTGCATTTCAACCATTTTGGCACTCTGTTCGCGTCTTTACTAATCTTTATCATTTTTAACTCGCTTTGTAATCTCTCCAGAGTACTGTCGTCGTGGCCACCGTGAACTTTGGTTACGGTTAACCACTTTTTCGTCTGCTCGTCGTAACAACCCATCAAAAAAATGGACATGATACCGCCTTTGCTTCCGGTACCGAACCAGGCACCCAAAACCACCAAGTCGGCACTATCTGCCATGGCCCCCCCAAATAAGTAATCCTTTTTTATTTTCAACCAGTGCCTCCTTCCGGGCTCGTATTTTGATTTTAAATCTTTTAAAATTAACCCTTCCAATCCCAGTTTGAATACTTTCGTCATAAAATCTTCCAAATCTTTCGCTTCGTGAATTTCTTGCATTTCAGAAAACATGATGCGATTCTTTATTTCGGTCATATTTTTTTGCAAAATTTCTTTCCTTTCTTGAATAGATCTATTAATTAAAGATTCTCCATTATAATATATGCAATCGAAAACGAAGAGACACACGTTTGCATCTTTGAACTCATTCTTCTTGTGAATGCCA
>JAOWBB010006164.1:44473-140160 GCA_028565995.1 Ricinus marginatus | reverse complement strand
TTTTTTTTATTAAATTTCAAATATTGAAATTATTTTCTAGGCAACTCAGGTGGACAATAAGGACCGATATGCCTTAGCAACGGTCACAATATCTCGTAAAGGTGCAATTCAGGCGCTTCATTTCCTGCAGGAGATTTATTTGGCCGGAGTTTTGGAAAGTGCTCCCCTTAATAGTATTATTATCACAGCAGTTACCAATCGACCGCGTGACAGGGTAATCCATCTTACCCATCTTCTTTTTTATCTTAGGAGAATTGTAAATATAAATTTTTTCAAGATGATCACTATTTTTACAGCGCGTACGATACTGGCTTGATAAAGAAGAAGGAATGTTTGGGGTGACCAACACAGGCGATATTATTCTCCTTAAACCCTTGGACTATGAAGTTCGAGATGTTTATGTGTTCAGAGTGCACGTTACAGATGGAAGAGTGGTGAGCTTTAATTTGATAAACCTATTATGGACTAATTCAGAGAAGTAGAATGACTGTTAAGAGGCAATGCTTTACTTTCAGAATGATACTTCACTAGTTAATGTGACCGTTTTGAATGTAAATGACTGGGAACCAAGATTTAGGTATCCTCAGTATGAATTTTTTGTTACGGACAAGAATATTGGACCGGGCTATGTTATAGGTAGCGTTGAAGCAGCTGATGGCGATAGGGGAGATTATCTTACATTGAGTTTAAGAGGCTCTCATGCTCAGTCAGTATTTTTTCTGCAACTTATCAGGCACTTATAATCGGACGCCTCCACTAATAGGAGTGTCGTGGCTTTTTAGCCTTTTCCAGATATCAGATTCCGGCCAATTAACAGTTTCATCGCTGGATTCGCTTAATTCTACCGATGCTCACGTAATAGCACTAGCGACTGATGCTGGAATACCACCTCGTCAAGCAAGTGTGCCAATCACAGTACACTTCCCCAATGATGCCATCAGAGTCGCCAGTACATGGTTCGTTGGGGGCACCAGTTTTGTTATGATTACTGTGTTCACATCACTTCTAATAGTTCTTCTGACAATTATAATTGCCCTCGGATTGTACATCCACAAAGGGTATGTTTACATAAAGTCGCTCGCTCGTCAGATTTCATTTTGCTTACTTTCGATTAATTGTTTTTTATTTTTAGTAGGAAAAAAAAGAAAGTTGAGGATAGTTCAGAAAAGTCAAATTCGTCGACCTCAACAGATTGTAAGACGTCAGACAGCTCGTCACTTTCACCCAATATAGTTGATATGGAAGGCCGAGTTTTTAACGTTGGAACTTTACCATTGAGAAACCCTCAATACACGGCAACAGTAAAAAGTGAGCAATAAATTTGACATATACACATTTTAATCTTTTCTGGCATTAATTATAAATGCATTGTTAGTAATTTAGATTTTTCTTGCGAATTGCTGGTATGGGTGTTTATTATATATGGCAATTTAAGTGGGAAGGTAAATCACTGATTAAAACTAAAATCTACAATTCGATATTAGATTGATTTGGATGGAGGAAAGTGTAAAAAATATGACCTTATCGGCATTAAAAAGAACTTTAATCAGTCAAAGAAATTATAGAAATGTTTTAAAAAATATATAAAATTGTATAATAATACAATTTTTTGTTAGTTAATAATGTAGTCGATTTTTCAAAATTCATCGTTAATTGTTACACATCCATTCGCGATATAATAAGCATACACTATTTATAACTTTTTTTGCAGTAACCAAATCGGATTTTTTTCTTTTACGTAAGTTTCTTAATAATTCCATTGCCTTGACGAGGTTTTAAACCTGAGATTTTACCTTGATATGATACATTTTTCAGGTATAATGTCCCGCTCCGGTGCTCCGAGGAATTTTAATCCTCAGCAGAGTATAAAGAACAGAATTGCCCCAGTGCCACCGCAGATACCGGAAGAACAAGAATGTACTTGTTCTTTGGGATCGAGGGAATGGATGGAAGGATCAATACCTAGAAGAGTGAAGAAGCTTAGTTGGGATGACGACAATGATAATGACAATATTCAGGTGGGCATAGCAATGGTAAAGATTTCTGACAAATCTTAATTTTAATTTTTTCATGCATTTATTTGATCATAAAAAATCAGCATGAATACTCAAATTAAAGCAAATTTTTAATCGATATTTTTCCATGACGTTACTTCATGTACACTTCACAACCTGCTGCTATGTGTTTATTTGTAGATTAATTATTGGCCGGATTATTTTAATAAGAGATATACGGTTGAATTTCAGTTGTATTTTGGTTTGCATTTCAGTTATTGCTGTAGAAAGCCTTGATTTTCTTTTGGGACATGAAAACCTTCGCAACAAGGAACAAAATTAAATGACGGCATTTTTAGTTGATTAATATATATTATGGTTAATGACTTTTTTTATTTTCAGCGACAAGAAAGATTATTGTCATATTGGACTATGGTCGTGTCACCAGACCAATGTACGGAAATTTAGATTTAAAAATTTTAGACTAAAAAACGGTTAGTAATTCATATTTTTTGTTCTTTTTTTCTATGCTTAGGATGAAAAGAAGCCTAGGAAGGAATCTCCATCCACTCTGAAGGTATGAAAGTACTTTTAATAAAAGAGAACAAGAAATTTAGTCGCCAGAGAAAGTTAAAATTATTTCATCCAATTTTAAATTAATTTTTTGTACAAGAATTTAGAAATGGCACACCATAATTGATAATCCTTTCATTAAAAAAAATGTTATCTTTAGTAATATTCTGATGAGTTCTTTTGTGTTTATAATATTTAAACGAAAATATAATTCTATAGATTTTATCTATATTTTTCCCCCAAGTAAATTTTTGGCAAGGATATTAAAGATCAAATAAAACTTCATTTGAAGTTATAATGATTCCGACGTGGCACCAGACCTTTCAATCAGTCTCTGTTCAAGCGCATAATTTTGTTTCTTAATCTTTTCCTTAAGTTTTAATGACATCTTCAGTCTAACTAATTGTTTTGCATATTCTAATTGCGTGATAATTAATAATCTGCTTCAGGTCATCGCAAAAAAATCGGATAACTTCGTTTGCGACAGCCTACAAGAGGAATATATTGACGACAACTTAAAACTGACTGTTTACTTTTAAGTAGCTGTATTTATTTATAAATATACAAGTTTTTTAAGAAAATTTTTATATGATTTTATTTATTTAAGCTAATGATTCCAGAAAGTTCCTCGTTTTCTTATTTTATTTTTTGTTTAAAACAAAAAAGTATAAGTTTATTTTTAGTTAAAATATAATGAAGTTAATTTTCTAATTTTAAGAATATGGTTAACTGAGCAAAAACATAATTTTTGAGACTTTGTTCATGTGCAATGCTAAAAACGATTAAAACTTTTTTTTTATAAAATACAAAAAATAAATCAAGGTACTTTAGATTAGTGAAAATTTTTAACGGACACTAAATAGACAATCTTTGAAAAAAGTTTTTGTATGAAACAGTTTTTTCCTTTTTTTTAATATTCTTGTGCACAACGTTACCCAGTGAATGATTTATGGCGGAATCATTGGCCTTAAATATAAAACCATTATTTACATAGAGGCAAATTTTTAAAAATAATTTTTTAACATATGTTGATAGGCTAAGACATTATTTAAATGAGAAAGTAGTGAAATTTTTATAGTTCAGAATATAAGGAATAAATGTTATTTTTGCCTTTACATTTATTTTCTTTGAATTACTTTATATAAGTTTGCGGACATACACAAATAAATTTTAAATTTCAGTTTCAAATTTTATTTTCAGTAAATGTTTCATTCTTGAAATACAAATTTATTTACATCAAATTTCAATAATTTATACACATCAGTGTATATGTGATTATTTGTAATCTTTTTATGACAAAAAGTTAAATTATGTATGATTGCAAGAAACAAGAATTTGAGAGTTATCTGCCTTCATCCATAAAAACAACACTATTTTTAAGAAAATTTTCGTTTGAAGTTGCTGCTGTTAAAAAGAAAATTATGTTTGAAAATAAAAAAATTTTGTCAATTAAGGCAGTAATCGTGATGAATTGTATTATATTTTGAAAATGTATAATATATATATTGATTTGTGTACATTAGTAAATTAGCATTTAGATGTTAAGAGAAAAAATTCCAAATATGATAGATTGTTGCTTTTATTTTTTTATGTTAATTGTAAAATTATAATTTTTGCGCGAAATCGTGCAAATAGACGATGACACCGACATCTGCAGTCAACTCAAAAAAATAATAATAGTAATAAAAAAACTAATCAAAGCAAACAAGATGGAAGTTGAAGTGAATTATATCTTATTCTTAACGTATTTTTTCTCATTGATGCTGTTACTGGCATAATAATCTGGCATAATTATCTTATTTTGCTCAAATTCATTTCGTCACGAGTGTATATATATATTTTTTCGTTTACAAGCATTTAATTACTTTCCTTTTTTCGAATAAAATGCTCGAATGAATGAGAATTAACAAATCTGAGGTAATCTTTTGCCTAGAAAAATCTGGGAAGGTAAAAGTGACAGTGAATTAATTTGATAAAATCTTAACTGACACATTTCAACGATCTATAAAGTTAATATTACTTTTGCTACATTACAAAAAAACGGATTAAAAGATATTTCTCTTCATGGTAAGTACTAACATACTCTTCTACATTAGTTTTGGAAATTTTACTAAATTTTTTTTTCACAGATGTATTGTAATCTAGATAAGACCTTCCATATCCTTTATTCATTGAAAGTGTATTTTCCTCAAATAAGAAGATTTATTTAGGGACATTAAAGTAATCAGATTGTATGATTTTAAAATGATGTGCAAATTTAAAGTGGATCAAATAAGCTGTGTATGAAGGTATTTAGAAAGCCACCCAAAAATAATTTTTTAAATTTTAATAATCATCATTGAAATTCTTTTCACATACTTCATGATGTAAATTTTTTTATTTAGCATTTTTTTTCTACTTTAGCAGCATTTACATTTCTATTTTAGCATTTACATTTAGTAATTAAAATTTTGTTTTTGCATTTTGTAAAAATAATCTTGGGATAATAAAATTTATTAAAATATTAAAATCAACATAAAGTGAACTTTCTAAATTAGATAATACTTTTTTTGATAAATTTTCAAAATTAAAATTTTTTTTTTATATTTTAATTGGTTTAAAATAAGAATTGCATTTGTTAGTGAATGTGATCAATATTTACTGCCTATTAATTTCTTGTTAATATTGTGTAAAAATTTTTTATATTTTTAAGTATCTCTAAAAGAAAGAAAATTATTGTTAATAGTAAAGTATCATATGTTGCCAAAAACTTATTGAGAACACATTATTACCTTACATCAATTTGCAGAATTTTAACAGAGTTGAATAAATAAAAAATAATTTTTTTGGAAAACTAATAGGTTTTCATTCCAGCTTTCAAAATTTTTGAGCCTTATGTTTTAGTTAATTGATATTATTTACAAAAAATTAAATCAAGTTTTTGCGGAAACAGCAAAATAATGAAATTTTCTTAAAAGGCGTGCTTGCGTGTGTGTGAATGCTTGTCCGAAATATTTGAAGTTCAGTCTATTTAATGTTACATTAATAAACACTTGATACAGAAATTGAATTAATTTTATACAAAAAATTAATTCATTCTAATTGTACATAATTGGAGAATAAAAATTTGTGATAAATTATTAAATTCTCACGAGCATTTTTAATGTGGAGCTAACTTATGTAATTGCACTTTTACCCCATGAAATTGGTCAGCTTGCCTTTTTAAAGATTTGTAACTTAACAAAAAAACAATTGATATTGACATCATAGATTTATCATAAAGAACATGAATGTGTACAGTAAATTCTAAAATTTTCAACCTTTTTTTTTATAAAAATAAATCACGGTTCCCTGCTTTGGGAAGATAGTTTTATTTTATCAAATTTAGTAAAAAACACATTAAATTCGGAAATATGTACGTTTTTATTCCTTTTAATTAATGAAATACATCCTGTTAAACGAGTGTTCCTTTTTCCTCATATATTAAGATATTTATTTTAATTATCAACTAACACAATTATTTGCTCAGTCAAAAATTTATACGGATTACATCAATATAGACTTTTGACTTATTTTATATAAAAAAGGTTGAAAATTCCAGGGTTTATTTTATATATTCATATTAATTATGAGAAGCCTTTGATGTCAATGTTCATTTTTTTTAAGTTATACCGAAAAAGAAATGTATTTTCCATCGTCTGCAAGTGCAGAAAAATTTTGTTTTTCTTTTGTATTAAACACTATCAATAAGTTGTATCCGACAATTCGTAATAACATAAATTGTACCGCGTTTTGTCGTAAAATATTTGTCATCTTTTCTGTAAGAATGAAAATGCTACCTTAGACGGTATATCATATTTCACATTAGATCATATGTTTTTTTTTAATTTTTCGCATAATGATTATGTGGATCACTTTATAAGTGACAGGCTTTTGTATTCCGAAAGTAAAGGTTTTTGAAAATTTAAACAGTTTTAAACATTTTTTAACGTCTTACATCGGCATGTGGCAGAGATTTTTGTATCATCCGATTGAATAGGCCAGATTCCTAAAAGAACATTTTAGAAATGAAAAGAGTTTAATAAAACATCGGCTAGGATCTAACTTCGACTGCAACATGTAAAATCCAATAATTACGATTCAGTTTATATTATCATTTATTAATGGATTTCGGTTTGGACATTTTTTATAGCTCTAAGTAATATATGTTTTGCAGTGGATAAAAATGCCGTTACTCTAAAGGAAATAGAGATTAAGAAGCGGGATATTACGGAGGCTTTCGCAAAATTTCATTTCATTTAAGTTGTAACTCTTATCTCGAAGGCTTTGCATGACTTAAGGAAATCCGGTTTGGGAAGAGGCTTAAGATCGTCCAAGAAGGCTGCGAGCTTATTGAAGTCCGTAATATGAGTGATTCCGAGGAAATTAAATTTCCTTAATTAACTTTTCAAATGACGAGTTAACTTTTATCGACAAAAATTCTTTAATTCGCATTCGATATCTACCAAGGAAGTACACATGAAAGAAATTGCTAAAGTACGGAATTCACGGAGTTTGTTTAAGGGTAATTTATCATCTCCCGGTTCCTTTTTTTAATTTTGAGGCAGCGTACAACGATTTATTGGGATCCGTTTTAGTTAAATGCCGGAAATCAGTAAGATTTTAGCGTGCATTTGCTACTGAATCAAATTTCTTAATTAATTCTGTGCCCGAATTTCGCTATTCGAGCGATTCAGTTTTTGTGTCCTTTTTGAATCTTTTGCAGGCCTAGATGCTTTTGATTTATCGGGGGTAATTTTCATTTACCTCAAATTTCACTTATATTTTAATATCGCACTGTTATTATGTGATTTATTAATTTCTGTGATTCCAGGTATCTTCTTTTAAAGATGAGAAATACAAATTCGGGCAAAATTTGCAAACGAAAATCAAAGCGAGTCAAAGAGCGAAAATTACGGGCAGGTAGGATGCGTTTCAAAGTGTGTGATCACCGAAACTAATGTCGCGAAAGCTTGAAATGCATTTTGCCGCTGTTTGGGAAGCATTGCCATGCCTTTTTTTCGAAGTCTCTTTTCCTGATTTCAACTAAAGAAGGCTTAATGCCGAGAGTTTTTTCAAAATGCATGCCCCCGCCTCCCATTGCGAAGTGGAATATGTTTTTAAATTTCTCCTCCGGTTGTTTTTCGTGTCATTTTTGTGATTTCCAGAGCGCTGAAATCCCCTAACAAACCCTTTCCGTTTACATTGCTACAAACTGCTTCGAATTGAGGCGAAAACGTTCGGTTTGCAGATCTTAAAAGTGAAAAAAAAGAAAGGCTCGGATGTGGGAAATTGCAGTGTTTACATTGCTCTATTTCAATGAATAATCCAACTTTGAATTTCACATCTTCTGCGACTAAAACCCATTTTTACTTTTCACTAAATTTTATTTTAACAGCATGTTTCGAAGATTCTGAGATGATTTCGGACCGCGTGACATTTGTATTTGGTCCCTCGGCTTCGTTGCCTCATTTTTATAACCAGGTTCGGGATTGTAGCTGTTACTGTAGTTCCGCTCCTGCATGAAGTTTTAAGACTAAAAAAAAAGAAACTAATTCAAACGGTTTCAGATGGGATGAAGAAAAATCCCTTTGACGTTCGTTGCCTATTGTCCGGCTTAAAGAACGAGGAACAGAATCCACGCTTTTTCTCGAATCAATTCTGAAATGAAAATTTCGGGAGTTTTCCGGAGGTTCGGGAAACGAATCACAAACGTTTTGCTATCTTTTTTTGCAGTTATGAAGATGCTCGCCGTCATGGAGTCAAATCCAGATTCGCCCAAAGATCCGGTATCGGAATTCCTAGTGACCGGACGCACCGGAAGAAGAAATGCGATGGCGGATATTCTGGGACCACATGCTACAACGTCTTCTGGGGACCTACCAGAAAAACTGCAGTCTCTCTGCACTTCCGGTAGGAGCATCATTAAAATGCGAAATGCCTTCAGTCGGAGCTACCGCGCTACTTTCTCGTAACTCTGCTTCGGCCGTCTCTTTTTCATCTGGCTGTGCATGAAAATTACTTAGATGACTCGCCGTCTTGACTTTCTGCTATGTTGCTGCGGAGAATGCGGGACAAGAGCTCAATTGAAATAAGTTAAACGGCCGTCCGACGCCAACCGAATTAAAAGCTTGTGGCGGTAGTCCAAAGCGGTCAGCAGCGTTACCCAAAGCGTTATTTTTGATGTTGCAGATCCCGGTGCGGGACCGTCTATCGCGAGCGAAGGAGAGGAAGAGATGACAACGAATCCCGGCAACTCCGGAGCAATCAGTGTCGCCAACAAATCGGATCAATTAGAGCCAAAGGGGAAAAGTTGAAGGGCGACATTTTGACTTTTCAAAACTTTTTAACACTTCGGTCACCGTCAATTTTTAACTTTTTCTTTTTCTTGTATGTGCGTGCAAATTTCACATTATCGAAATAATCGCGCAAATCAACGCAGTATCAACGACTTCGAATATCCGTTACATTAAGTTTTTTTTCGTTTTTTTGTTTTCTTTTTTTACATCGAGAGAAGAGGCTAAACGTAATGGTTTGCGAGGACAACTATTCCTATTTTCCCTCAGGTACCGGTTGCGTTTTATTTATTTGTTTGGTTCTTCGCACGGTGCCTGAAAGTCGTCTTAGGTTTGATAATGGCGAGAAGCCTTTTCCCATTTTAAATGTTTAGCACAACGATAGGCATTCAACGGAATTTAATTAATGGGAATTTTGTTACCATGTTGCTGTTGTGAATATAAAAAAAAAGTTTGTTTTTCCATATAGGGAAAGAAATGGCGAAGGTGTTGAGGATCGCACCGCTTGAGCTTACGCAAAAGCGTTGCTTATGTGGTGCGTATGGTCGCGATGCCCGTTTCCGGAGCAGCCACCCCGAGTTTTCCGCATTTACCTAAGTTTTGTCTTCCGCGTTTCGCGTACGATCCTGGATGCTGCCACGATAATAATCAGTTAACTTGCATCAAGATGGCGAATTTGTTTTTACTTTTTTGACGGGAGAATTAAACGATTTCATTTCTTACATTATCCAGCGGAACAGTGTTTACGTTTTTCAAACAAATTCACTTTTTTCTTTTTCTTATTAGTAAGTATGCGGTTCCGTGTGGTGCGAATTTGTGGTAGATTAAAAAAAAATTATATCCTGGCCATAAAATTCGATATTTATGCGGATGAAAGTTTAGATTATAAATTTAATCAAATAATATAATAAAATTCTATCGTTCGTTACAATACACGAAGTATGACAAAATCCCTGACCCGTGAATTGATTTAAATTTATCTCAAACGTGCAAGATCAGTTTCATTTCGCATTATTCAGTTTTGAATTTCTTTCCAAATTGATTACCCATGAGGAATACCGTTTTACACATTGATTTAAGCATCAAAATGGCACTTTCCCTCCCGGATTCGCAATCACAGTTTGAAGCTTCACGTCAAGTGAAACGCGAATTTTCGCCTCATTCCATTTTATTTGCTTCATTTTCTTGTCTCTCTCCTCACTCTTCTGATTTCTCTGTTAATTGGCTCGGATCTGCAGCCATCGACAGTTCGTTTTCCTTTATTGATAACTGGGAGCTTTGCAACCGAGCAGCAGTTTTCCCTCTGTTCGGTTTGAAAGCTTCGATTCGGGAAAAATTCGAGGCGCATTTTCCCGCCCGCTGCATCTGCAAGCGCCTTTTGTCCGCGCGTCGCGAGCGTTTTCCAATCTTGCTGTTTCCCCGAGCCGGCAGTTAAGAGAAAGATGAAATTTACAAAGAGAGAGCATTCAAATTTGTATTCGTTGTGCCCTTTATAATTAGGACGTGCGCCATCAGCCATGCCGCGAGATTTCTTGACGAGTCCGCACTAAATATCGGTTTTCGGCTTTTTAAAATACGCCTTTCAAATTGCTTTTGATTTATGATCTCCCCCCAAAGTATTTAACAGTCTGATAATTATGTGATAATATATAATAATTTATAATTGTAAATTAGGTGATGATTTAACCGCGCAATTCGGCTTTTCCCAATTTCTCGGATTTTTTTCTTTTATTCCCGGCGAACCGTGTCCACAGATTCTGCAGGTGCCTCGTTTGCCGCCATCTTGGGAGAAAAGCGAAAGCTGACGCCTCCCCTTTGTCCGTTTCCGCTTACGACGGGAACTTGCCGAGACTTCCGGTACGCGACTCCATCCGAGACTGCTCTCCTAACCGTCAGGTGCCGTAGCATTCGCCCGTCGTTTTCGAATCTCCAGATTTTCCTTTCGAACGGGATCATTCGTTTGCGCTCATAAAGGCAGCGCTGACCTCTAGTAGGCTCGACACTTCCTGCTGCGTGGTGGAGCATCGCGGACGCAGAAGGAAAATGGCAAAACCCGCCCTTCTTTTGTGTTTTTTGGGTTTTGACCAGGCTGACAAAAAAATGTTTGGTGTTAAGTTTTTTTTGTTTATCCGATGTTATTTAAGTTAATAAAAACGTTTATCCATTAGTTCGGTGTGGTTTAATTATTGAACTTTAAGGTGTCGACAGACCCGAATTACTTGAACATCCGCTGCCCTTTTCTTCTTCCGGTTTACCTCTGCATGAACATCGAGATTTTCTCCGTCTTCCTTTTTTCCGTCAAACACCAGTCGGAGCCATCGCTGACAACCTCAAAACGTTAAATTATCAAGCCTTTTCCTTTTCCGTCTTTATAAACGCCCTTTATAATTTAGTCGTGAATGAAATACGGAAAGCATCTGCCGTCCCTTTCTTTGCTCCAATCCCAGATCGCCATTTGGAAAGGACTCCGGGCGGAACACCCGAGGGGTAAACGGTTTCTAACCCCAGCCATAAACACTTCATTTTGCTCTCTTCCGACATAATGGAGGTCGTAAAGAAGGTGGAGAGAATCCCCTGGCTCTTTGGGGTCACGCTCCGGCGCTAAAACTCCGTTAGCATCGAATTATCGGGTGGTGGGCACCCTTCACGAATTAGCGGACCCCGACCGGGTCAGTGCCGCGTCAAAGACGCGATTGTAACATCATACACAAAACGGAGTAACATCGATAAATAACGGACAGGGCCGTAGCCCGCGGCTGCTTTCCCGTCATAAATAAAGCCGTCGGGAACCCCTCCAATTGGCCCCGAGGAGAGTTCCCCGCTCCCTCGGCTCGGGCAACGCCGCCTCGAAAACGTAGAACCGTCAGGAAAGGCCGTGCCTTCGTCTCCAAACGCGAGCGTTACGAATCCGAATTTGCCTTTCCGACCCTGGCACTTATCCGCTGCGGAAGGGAAGGCTGGAAATTGGTTCTCATCGCATAACAACTGCGCATTATACGGAACGACGTCCTCCGAACCTTCTTTTGGCATCAATGAGCCGTGCGCAAATTGAATACCTTAATAAATCAAATTTGCGTTGACAGGGGTGCCAACACCCTTGATGCAAAACAAAGAGGGAGTACGGTAATAACGGGGGAGAAGCTGTTATTTCGTTAAAATAAATACGACGATTGCAATCGATATCCGAAAGGGGAAATTTCCCTTCGATGACGGGGGAGGCTTCGCGCCTCGTTCGGCGCCGCAGCAGCGTCCCTAGAGCCTTAAGGTTGGAGATGCGCCGGAGAGGGCCTTAAGCCGACTGCCGGGGTGCCCACAGCTGCCCGAGCAGATGGCGGTGTCTTCCGTTCCCGTTCCTAATTAATTCGGTAATCGCTGATTAATGGAAGTCAAACGTTCCCCTACACCTGTTTCGCATTTCAGTTTATCCCCGGGGAGCAAAATTCGCGAATTCCGGAGTCGAACTTCCGGCGGGCAGCGAAGACCGCGGGCGCACCCGCGGGAGCTCGTTCGCTTCGAGGCCCACGATGATCCGAACGCTTCCCGCATGCAAGCAGATGCCGCGCCCCGCAAGGGCGTAATTTCGTTTGCCGTTAAACTGTCGATAACGCAATTTCCGACGCTCCTCGGGTGAAAGAAAGAAAAAATTTATTTCGGTATCGATTTGATGCCATCTCGCACCTTTAAATGTTGTGGCGGGGGCAGATTTTTGTTTCTTTCTCGTAGGTGCCCTCTCCTGCCGGGCCCGGCGCGGAAATGACGGAAGTAAGCTTTGAAGACGCGAAGCCTCCTCGGTCATCCTGTGGGTCCCCGTGGCGCAGGTGCCTGGCCCGTAAAATGAGGTTTCGAGCGACCGCGAGGCCGAGTTTTCGCCTTCTTTTTACGCTCTGACCACGCGAAAGGTGCACGGAAATATAAAAATCCTGAAGAAGTTTTGCGGCTGCCTCGAATTCCGCCCTGACTTTATCTCCTTCCATCTATTTCCTGGCGTAATTACCGTGGTTATTCCGCGTCGGAAGAAGAACGGATAATTGCCGTCCGGGCGGGCGGTTGCCTGCCCCGCGTGCCTGCCGCGTGACCGGAATGGGAACGACCGCATCTCCCTGCTGGAGGAACCCGATCGCCGACTTCTCCCCCCTATTCGGGGGCGTCAAAGGTTCGAAATTGGCTGCGGCGCGGGAAGCTTGAGCCTCTGGGTAGCTCCCAACTCCGGAAGTGCAGTTCCGCGGGTCGCGACCGATGAAAGAAAGGATTCGCATCCGAGTGCAGGCGCTGGATGCACTCCTAGTAGCGGGCCATTGGATCACGGTCCTTAACCAGCTTCCGATGATGCACCGATCGGAGCGACAACGCGGCCAGACGCCAGGATGCTCCAACGGACGGTCGGTCCTCATTAAAAATTAATGAAATTGCCCCGGGGGCCTGTCGATGAGATGTCAACAATAATACATATCAGGTTTTGTTACGGAAGGGTGCCGACTTTTTTTTTAGGTACCCGAAACAGGACCGCGATTGGTGTAAATGGCACCACGTGACCGATAGCTATCTTCATTAAAAAAAAAAATTGTGCTCCTACTACGTACAATGCCTCCTGGTTAAGGGTGTTTTCGGTATAATTAAGAAGAAAGAAGACAGTTGGTGGATTCCGTACGTCATTTGGTCAACAGACGGGGCTCAATTTCGTTCTCAGCTTTCCGGCGGTACTTTCGTCTTCTGGTCTCGGAAATCCGCTTGTCGCCACTTGACGTGAGTGATTTTGTCTTCGTTTCTGAAGCACGTTCAGAAATCTCGAACGGCGTCTTCCCCCTCCGAGCCCCCTTCCCTCGGGGGAAAGCGCCGATCTCAACGATTGTAGGACACCCGAAAAGGATGCGCCCGGACGTCTGAATCTATCCTGCGTCAGGGATGATCCCGCTCGAGAACGGTGAGTTTGTCTTTCATCAAGGTAGGGGCTCGAAGTTCTTCCTCGCGCCTGAAAAAGTAGTTTTCCATTCGCGAAACTGGCGTTTCCGCGTGCCTCGGGAATCGCGATTTCACTTGATGCAGCTTTTCAATCTCCGAATAACCGCGTTCGCCGGTGAAAGATTCGGTCAGAGTGCAAATCCAACCGCGGAAATACGTCCGCGAGACGAAATATTCCGGTGCCCCCATTGGGGAGTCGTTATTGCCACGGCACGGAAAAGGTTCGGCTTCGAAAAGACAAGATAACACTGGCATGTTTCCTACTCCCTCGACGCCTCTCAAATCTTCCCCCGCAGCTTTCGTTCTGGAAAAGAAAAGAAAATGCGACAGAATGTGACCTCTTGCGACCGGCGATGAACCTTCGGTTAGGTTGCTTCTATCGCAACCTGACATTACTTATTAAATTTGGATTGCTCTTTGCATCGGCCTTTACCTTCTGCCGGGTAGATCTTTGCGACGTTACTGCTAAATACGCGCATGTACGCACATAAATTGTAGCATGATATGTACTTCTTTTAAGCAGAAAATTATGGACTACATTTTTTGCGATGACGTCCGACTTCCTAAATACGACGACGGCGGCTCCTATCTGTCCTCCTTGCCGGTCCGCACCGAACCGTATGCCGCAAGATGCCCCGAAGCAGAAGTCAAACCCGTGCACGTCTACCAGCCGAAGCCGAGGCTCACGGACTACGTCCGTCCTCAGTCGCCTAATTGCTCCAGGTTTTACCAGGAACCGAAGAATCGCCTCCTATCGCCCTACGCCGACGGCTACGAAACCGAGGACCTCACGCGAAACGCATCCGACCAGAGGTGTCCGGCGTTTTCCACGTTTTCAAATCAGTTCGACGTGGCCCTGTTTGCGAACGACGAAAGGAACAACAACCGGGGAAACGCGAAGGCGGACGGGTTCGTGAAGCCGGAATTTCCGCTCAAAAACGCAAGCTTCCTCAAACTGAGAAAGCTGCCCAGCTATCGAGGGCGAGGGCGGGGCAGGCGAAGAATCGTTGCGGACAGGACACCTCCGCCGGCGGTGCTGAAGAAGCGGAGGCTGGCTGCCAACGCGCGAGAGAGGAGAAGAATGAATGGTCTGAACGAGGCTTTCGACCGGCTCCGAGAGGTGATTCCTTCCCTCGGCGCCGATCACAAGCTGTCCAAGTTCGAGACTCTGCAAATGGCGCAGAGCTACATACATGCACTGTGCGACCTGCTGGAGCGCGAGAAACCGTGAGACAAATGCCAAAGACGTAACCAGGGATGCAGAGCGTGCACCCTAACCTCTTCTGCAGTGCATTGGGAAGAGTGCAGGGTGATTCGTCAGAGTGATACACTTGACTGCAAATGTCAAGCAACCGTTTTTACGCCAAATTGATCTACGCTTTTTAAATATTATTTAAAAGACTCAATTTTTTCTATTTTTATTAGCAGTATTAAGAATTTTGCACTTAACCTAAATTTGCAATTTCTAGTCAAAATTACCATTTATTTAATAAATTGATTTTTAGAAAGAAATTGAGAAGTGAAAACCTTAATTTTCCATCGCAACCATTTATATTTCAGTTTCAGTGTCGCCTCACTTGGGTGGAAAAAGAAGAAAAATCTGAACTCGTAATCATCACATTTTCTAAATGATTTCCGACCTTTATTATTTAATGAAGCATTCAAAAGAGAGCTTTTCCGACAGACAATTTTCATTCGACTGTCAAAGATACGCAGATTTACCATTAGTTACATGCGAGATTTTCACGAGAAAACTCGGGAAATTGATTGTCTCCGGAAGATGTTGTCCATCAGCATTCCGGGCAATTTGACGTTTTTACGAAGTAGGAGTGAGGAATAAAAAAAGTTCAAATTTTTCGATCTTAGGCCTCGAAGCTTAGGGAGACCTGCTGCCCGGGCGAATTTTTTCGGTTGTTCACCATCTCCTTTTCCACATTTTCCTGAAATGATCCGAGAATCGGCGGATCGTCTGAAATTGAGCAAACCCCTGACGTTAAAAAGATACCCGCGGAGATGGAATTGAGTACTAACATTATTTAAGTGGCCAGCTACCGTGCAAGGAACCCACGGGAGGGTAACACAAACACTTAATAACCTCATTAAATGAGATTAGTCAGAAAAAAAAAAAGTGCGACTACTCAGATAAAGAAGCAGTTAAATGGTAACCAAGATTGTATAATATGAAAAACGACTTGCATCAAACCTGTTTCGGTGCCTTTGATACTCGCTGCGCCATAAAAAATATTGCTTCTTGTGAATTACTAATGTTGCTCTTCCAATTTCATTGTATCCACTTCTTTTCGTGCTCCCTCTTGAGGATTTCGGATGTGTGCAGGAATTTCGGGACCGCATCAGCCAGAATTAGCAATACCGGTTCTGAAGAGGCCGCTCGCAGAATAGCAAAAAATTCCACCGACGACTGTAGTCCGTCTGAGGTGATATCAGTTTCTGCAGATTGGATCGTGGCAAATCATCAAATTCCAATGATTCTGTGCAGTCATTTGATTATCGTTATAAAAATCAGATTTTCAACCATTAACAATTACATGAATGACAGTCAACGGAAAACATTATGTATCAGCGCTGAAAAGTAAAAAAAAAAAAAAAAATTACTTCATTAATAGTATATATGATTTTTTTTATTACATTCCAATGCATTTAAAATATATGGAAATTGCAGTTTCATCAATTGGAAGCTTAAAAATATCAAAAATGTTTTGATTTTTTTGTTTTTATTAATTCTCAGTTTCTAAATCATTTTCCTACAATATGATGCATGTGAATCCAAATTTATGTAAACTTTGTACTACCAGTACAGAACACACTTTGGGGATCCACAATTTTTAATGTTCTCCGATTCAAGCAATAGATTTTTCATATGATAAATTTTTCAGTGAGAAAAAAATTGTGAATGTAGTGGAAAAGCCAAAAAGTTTTCAACAGAATAAAGGTAAAAATGAGCAAACCTAAAACATCATAAAATATCGTTTTCTTTAGCATTCATTAAATTTATAATTTTTTTTTTCAAAAGGTTAAAAGAAACTGAATATTTTTTCTTGTATTAAAGCTAAATAATAATATACAGTTTCTTTGTTGGGAAAAAAAAATAATTAGTAGGGTTAAAAAAAGATGGAAAGTTGCTGTCATTCAACTTTTTTCAGACTCGGAGAAAAAAAGACCTTACATATTATCACCGTAATTAGAAAAAAAAAGATTATATTTATGCGTTTTATGTTAATTAAAACCCGGTGGATGAATATAATGCTGGGGAAAATGAAAAAGTTATTCAGTCTTAAACGGTTGCCATTTTTGCGAAGGAGCATGGAATAAAAGAAAAAATATGGCGCATGGATTCTGATTGGTCAAAAATCATTTCGGTTTGAGCGGTGCCAACTTGCAAAATTTCTCGGCCGTTTTAGCAAATTTATAAAATTTTCCGTTGTTTCTCAGGGTTTTTCTAACAGATGCATCTCAACGTTAATTTAATTCCCTCGCCGGACGCTTTAACCAAATGAATTCGCCTTTCGTTTTCTTTGGCAGTTCGCCGGTCATTCTCACTTTTTAATTTTCGGTTCCATTTTTAATCTTCGGTCACTTTGTCTTTTGAAATCTAATACGTAAACGCAGTGTACAGATTTTCCTCCAAGATGTGGCGGTTAGGAAAAATCAGTTGCCGGGATCTAGGAACCAAAGGATTGCCGCTGCAACATGAATGACGGTTATTCTGCAAATGTGGCTTTTCTAAAAACCATTTTTTTCACGTTGAATAAGCGGCTGTCATCAGGTTGAGAGTTTATCCAGGAATCTCAGTTGTGGAAGATAGTAATAGACCGAAGTCGATTGATTTACTCAACCAGTACATTTCCCATTGTAAATTTTTAAACACTGAAATCACATTTATGCCCGTTTTATTGATAAAAACAAACGTAAATTGAAGAAAAGAATGTTTAACCGCTACACCTTCAATTTTCCGGATAATTGCCATTTATAAATTCCTAAATGGCCGCTTTAAGATAGATCATCGAAGTCAGTAAGAGCATTTTGAAACCACAATTTCAGTTTAGATGCGACATTAGTTTCGCTCGAAAACTTGCCTTTTGAAGGCGAGGAAAACCGTGTGACGAATTCCGGAATGGCATTGGCGGGGTGCGTTATGAAGACGGGGAATCGAACCGCGGGAGCCTGAAGTCCCGAAGACTCGACGACGCCGTTGCAACGTGAATGGCTTTAAGGAAGGAACGTAACGAGAGATGAATCGTGAAACTGAAATTATTTCACAACTTCCCATATTATTTCCCGATGTCTTCTAAATGGTTCTGGTTATCAACAAGTATTTCATATAAAACTCGTTTGTCAAAAAAAAAAAAAACCTGCCTAATGCTCAGGTTTTAAAAGTTCATCAAGGGTTATCCTAATTTGTGCAAATCTACGCGAAGCGGCTCGCTCCGAATTTTAATAACGAGGGAATTCGCGGATATTCGCAGGCGGAACAATGAAGGCAGAGGCGACAATGGCACAAGTCCTTAAGACAGACGAATTTCGTGCAAAAGGCGTCGGTCGTGACGTTAAAGAAGCATCGGAGGAAAAGATGCGAACATGACGTTGCGGAGACAGTGCACCGTGGCGGGAACCCTTACGTCGTGGCAGAAACGAATCGAAAATCGGTTTTCGAACGACATAAATATGGCGGTCAACAAGGCAGCAATACCGTTCATGATTTTATAAAATATCAAATTAATTGTAAAGAAAATGCATCGATCTGAAGCAAGTTCTCATTTAGAAAAAATAATACCGCATGTAATTGCAAAACGTTAACGAACATTTATCATTATTAGTAAGTACAGGGAACGTCTAAATCTCATTTTCAAATTCAATTCAGATTCGTTTTCGTTGTTAATTACAATTAATTTATAACGGACTGCAAATGGAAAGAGCACTTTATAACGTGACTGGAGTTATTTTATAACCGAGAAAATTTTCTTTGTAGCACTTTTTGCATCAATCTTTATATCCGGAGTTAATTTGTAATCGATTTGAATTAAATTCGTGATCTCATAGCGATTTGAATCGAGTTATAACCATATAAACTAAAGTGAGGAACATCATACAGATTTGGAAGTTGCCGAGTTCCTCTTTTTTAATATTTTATAAAACAATGAGAAATAAACATTACGGTACTGTTGTTATGCAAGAAATTTTTTTTCTCCAATTCAGTGTCATCATCGCCTCAGAGACTCTTAACTTTAGTGTTCAAAATTTAGTATTCCAATGATAGATGACGCTCTTATGGTCATTTTAAAGTCGTGGTTTGCATTTTTCGGTGCTGCAAGATGTCGAACGTACACCAACGACCATTTCTTTTCTCCTTTTCTCTAACAATCGCATGGGAGCAGATCGCCCTCGCCTTCTGTCAGGCAGAGCATCGATGCTTCCAAGCCAGTTTGAAAAGGATACGGTTTCCTTCGGTCCATTGCCGGCGTAAGCCGCATTGGATTTTCCTAATCCGCAGTTGGAGTGCACGAGGATCTTTCGTCCGCTCTTGAAACAATGCTCGGGCCCGGAGTTTTGCACCCAGACGAGGAGAGTCGACGAAAATCCCATTGTTTCGTCATGAAAGACAGATCATGAGCGCAATTAGCATAATAGCACTTACTGAGCTTCACTCAAACATCTCACTGTTTTGATTGATACCTCTGAAGGGAGCCCGAGCGGGAAATTTCTATCGACGGGGGTACCCCCACCGGTAGGAGATTAATGAGATGCTGAAAAATAACTTCTTCATTCGATTTAAAACAGTTAAATGAGTGATGCCAACTTGCCACTGCTTCAACACTTAAACGAATATTTCAATTCGAGATTTTAAGACATTCGCCAAACATGTTGCTCTTATCTGCTTACTTCCATCGCACCGCATTCCTTAAGGAGCGGTCAGTGGCGTAGCCATCGCCTGTTGCGGGACTATGACGTTCGGGGAGGGTTGCCTCCCTCTCAAAACAGCACGAACCTTTTCGGTCCTCATCACTCTGCGGATTTATGTAACTGGAAGGATAAAAATCGGTTACATAAGTCCCTGGCAGAGCGCTCGACTTCTTTTTCAAGCCGAATTTTGCCTATTTTTCGTCTCCACTTCCTATTCGAAATCTCAGTCACGAACCCACACGGAGAAATCGCCCGTGGAAAACGATTTTAAAAAAAAATAAATTGACTTCTGGCCTTAAACGGTGGATATAAAGAGAAAATTTCAACCAGTTTTACTTATGATAATTTCAAACTTGACCAACGCGTTAAAATTGAGGTGTGCATAACGGGCGTTAATTAATGCGACGTACTAATGTGCAATATTCCCCCGTTATTTGAAATTTCACATTCAGACAGTTGCTGCAAGACTTGGATTTTCCATTTTTTCGACCGGTGATGGACGCAGTCTTTGGAACTCGGTTGCTCGCCTTTCAAATCGGCCTGGATTTCGTGCAAAATGCGAAAGAAGAAGAATGAAAAGGAAAAGAATGTCAACACCCATTTTACAACATGACTCCGTTCATTCTGTTTTGTTCTCCTTGCCGTGAATCGAGGCAATGAATGGCAGAAGAAATTCCTACCACCGGCCACAGAGAGTTTTTTTACGGTCCAGCAGTCGTTATTTCACGAAGCATCTTGTCTAACGGATTTAATTACACCGAAAACAATATGGTGTATAACATCGTCTGCGGCAGTCCCTGTAAATGAATGAAATTTAATGATCTTTCAGCTCCTTTCATTGGATCTCGCCACCTTCGGGTTTGGCGACCCGATCATCCGCGAGAGGGAATCAGTCGCGGAAAATAAGGCAGATACTTGAGGGAAAAAAATCTTGGGACCGAGGCTTCCGAACCGGATAAATTGGAAAAACTGAAACGCGGATATTCGGTTAGGCGCCGATCGAAAAGAAGGTAAGGCGCACAATTTCTGATTCAATACCCTTGATCGCCTTTTCGAAGGTGGATCTAAAGTTTTCGGCAGCCGGAGAAGTACTGGAATGCGGAGCCCGTGAGCTGGCGAGTGCCGAGATCGTTGCACCGGGAAGAACTAAAAATTTCGGCTCCATTTGCGACACTTAATAAGTAGGGTTTAATTTTCCAAGTCGGGAGGTTGACGTTCGTTACCTCCACCCCCAGGATCTAATGCCACGACGTGAAACTTCGCAGGTACCGCACCAGGCACTTGACAAATGTTCCACGGAATTTTTAATAAAACATCCTCTGCGTCGTACCCGATACCTTAGACGGCATAAATCAACATTTTCCGTTTAAACACGTATTAAAATACAACAATTTATCATATTTCAAGGAATATTAAATAGTTTTTTGCTTTGTCCACGGTTAATAAAGCCGGAGAATGCGAGCCTTCCGTGGGAGAAGCGAATGCGCATCCCTCGCATTTTATCTTTTTCTCACTGATCGTGCTGCGGAGCCAGCTCGGTGAAGAAATCTCCGTGTGTTAACTTTTTTCTTCCAATAATCTCATCAATCCTTGGTCAAAATTTTCACTCGTATGGCACGGCCCAGCAGCAGTTCATCGATTTCGATTTTGCAAGAAGGTTAATCCGAGATTGAAGTAAAAATAAACATTAGCTCAAAAAAAAAAAAAAAAAACTTGGTGTAATTTATTGTAATGGTCATCGTAATGTAATTTACCATGCTTAACCCGTTTTCTAGCCAGCAGGTTTCTTTTAACAAAATGTATGAAAATGAGGAGACTCCGCGTATTCAAATTATTTATTACATGCATGATACACTAATTACTGAAATTAAGTTTATATTTGAATTTTAAACTGGAGATGTGTAAACACGACTTCCTAAACCGCAGCCACGCACATATTGGGAATGCCTGATGAAGCTGTTTTCAGCTTATTTTGGGCGTTTTCCGTTCCTTTTAGTGGCGAGCGAGTTTCTACACGGTCGGAAAATTTCGTGATGTCAAGACCGATTCATATTGTTGTACGAAAAAGATCGTGCGTTATTTTAATCCTCGTTGCTGTCGGAAGGTCCCGGTAAATAAGTTCTTTGGGTCTTTTTCAAAAGTTAACCCGGGGATTCAGGAGCGAGCGCAGGTTTAATCCGGGAGCCGCATTCGCTTACTAGCATCCGACTCCCGTTTCTCATCCATAATCGGTGTTTGACAGTTTACCCTGTATAAAATTCAATTCTTCATCCACGGTACACTGGATTAGAGCCGCTTTTCTCATTTGATTATTTTTATATAAATTTATTGAAAAACGATAGTAATTTTAATTTTTATTATGTGCCACGGCGTGCCGTTGTCGCGTCTCGCCGATTCGATGGAAGCCACGGCTGATTATGCCAAACGCGTTTAATGTCAGACAGGATCGGGTGCTTGGTCTTCTCGAAAGGTTTGGCATCCGAGGAAACGCCGAAGTCACTCTGGTTCCTGGACGCCCGAAACTGAAAGCAGACACTCTTTAAGTATGCGAATTAGCGTGAATCTGCAATGTTTACAGTTGTTTCGTCCGTCGTGCGTCGTTCATTTCACATTTCTGAGGTGTTGCCTGGCAAAGTAGATGGTCGCAGACTCGGCGGCATCGTACGCAGCACCGGAGAGAGCTTCTCCTCAGTTAAAAAGGACCTCTTTAACTCGGTATAAGCGAAGCACCTTCGTCGAGTTTCAACTTTTGCCGAACGTGGATTGATTTGGTGCATGCGAATTGAAATTCGTGACCGTAGAATTCGGTAACGTCGCGCTGAGAGTCGATTTTGTGCCACCCAAAAATCTAATCCCGGCTAATCTGAGGGATTATCCCGTTCCACGTGTAAATGGCCAGTTGCGTGCGGCAAAAAGCACTTTTTTATCTTCGTAATTTACATCGAACAGGAAGAATAGTAGCAGGTGAATGGGAGCAAACGGCGGCTCGCATTACAAGACACCTTCGTATGCTTCTCTGCCGCGGCGCAAATTCAACTTAAGTTTTGACTGCTCAGGTTCGGGGAGCGAGCGCGCAAGAATGGTGCAATCGGAATGGTTTGAGGTACCGGACAGTGTCACCGAGGAAGAGCAGAAATACCTCACGATTTTGGGCTGCCACCCATTAATATTACCTTCGCTTTCTTCGTGGTCTCTTTCGGAGCAAGCTCCTTTATCGCACTGTTCTGAGTCCCCGGAGGGCGGTTCTCGGTGCGTGCCCGGGTCTTCCTGACGCGTGGAAACCACGTAGCCACCCCCTCTGGTGGAAGTGACCCCTGAAACGTGCCACGTGCCCCTTTATCTGATGAAGGCATTTTAATTCCCGCCCGGCTAATTAATCTTTTTCTTTCAGGAAAAAATTAAGGCCCACCTGGTTCGTTTACGGCTCCGGTGGCGAGTTTCTTACCCTCGGTCGTTGTCCGGGAGCTCCTTCCACGCTCTTTTCACTGAGGCGTCGTAATGCTCTGCGAACCTATTTGGTGACCGTTAGATGAGTTGCCACGGCAGCATCGTTGCATTGGGTACGTGAAAATTGGCACGGAGAGAAAGAAGTTTTGATGCCGGAGAAGGACAGGGAAAAGAATCGATTGCTATATTTTTCGTAGAGATTCTCAAAGCGACATTGATGTTCACCTCTGGTTGACAACTGTCGTCCTCGTGAGGCACCGTTAACACAAAATATTCTTCGTCGTTTCGATTCAACCGAACAATTGTACACAATTCGTATTTCTTGACGAAAGACCACATTGTTCGCTTTGGAATAGCGTTAGCTCTGGATCGTTCCGAGGGTGGGCCCATCTCGGGTTCACGGCGGAAACCTATCTTTGGTTGTCGTGTCCACGATCTCCTTGGATCTTGGTTCGAGTAGAATTTCGGGGGATCTTAAAGATTGCAGATGGGCAGTTCCGGTACGAGAAAATCCGCAAGGTGTCAACGATATGAGGAAGCAGGGGTAATTTAAAAGCAAATACAGTGTGGATGCTGCATGGCGGAACCAGGGAAAGAATCGATGCTTTGTCATGTTCTCGGTGGATTAAAAAAAGTATAAACCATATATGTCCATGAAATTGTGCGTTTAAATAGTTTTCCCTTTGTCATGGCCGTATCTCCATCCTCTTGTGCTCCATGCCACATCTTTACATCAAAAATCGATTAATTCGATAATTATAATAAAAAAGTTGCTGATGGGCGAGAGCGTGTGTTACTGCCGATGAGATGACTGTTGTTATTTCGTCGTCTGCTTCCGACGTGTTGTCCGGCCCGGAGAGCCCGCAGGTCATCCTCGAAGGCTGCCCCATAATGCCAAATTGGCGTTTGAGGTGTAATGTAACAGGCGTCTGCGGTTGGCCGGCCATGCGGAAAGGGGTGGAAGCATCATGTCGCGTGCCGCATGTCACATTTCTGGGATCGACATTCATCATTAACATCAAATCATCTAGTTATCCGCTTCGGCTAATTATAGTTTATTAGCATCGCTATTCTGGGGTAGGAGGAACACGTTGAGGTAGGACTTTTCCATCTCCATCGGAAAGCTTCGTCGCTCGGGAAATGCGAGTTCAGATCGAAATAAATATCTTACAATACCTGACGTATCGAGCCTGGCAACTGACACAAATTGCCAGGTTCGGTTCGCGTGGAGCCCGTCGCGTGCCACCTCGGTTTCTGCATTTCCTTCTTAAATTATTCCGTAATAAATTACCGAGGGTTGATGCAATGGGGGAGGAACTGCGGAGGTCCTGCTAACGAATTCCACATATGTCGAATTAATTTTCATCCCCGAAATGTTTTTTAAATGGGGATCTTGATGGCTCGATAAAAAAAAGTTAAAATAAAACCTGCTCTGCGACAACTCATTTACATTATTTAAAGGCGTTCGCTTGTGCGGCGGTGCGACCGTGAAACCGATCGCTCTCGGTTACAACGAGCTCGCTCCGAAAATTCGGCTCTCAGGTTTTTGCCCGACAGTTTCTGTCCGCGGGTTTTCTTTCCCGGTGGCAGGAGGAGCCCGAAGATCCCCGCGGGCCGACTTCGGCTCCGGTTAGCGGCGAAGAAGCAATAACCGTGGTGGCCTCGTCCGTCGATTAAATTGGTTCCCGTGTAACGAGCTATCGACACCTTTCGATCACCTTCTTTCATTTATCTCCGTGCCATCTCTTTGCCTCGGAGGCCCCGAAGAGCCACAAAAAAAAGGGTACCATCCCTTCCGGCACCTTCCTCTGGCAGACGCCCCTTTCACGCCGCTCTTTTGTGTCGATTTCCCATATTAGCGTCGATCCTTTGTGTCCCATTCGATCCGCCTTGCTCGATCTGTTATATATTAAATTACCACCACCATCATCATCACCACCACCTCCGCTTGCGACTGCTTCTCGTGGCCAGCTAGGGCGCTGGTGTCTTTTATCACGTTCCTTCCATTTTGATTTACGAGCCTGATAATTAGTCTTCGGGTGATTTACTCTTCGAGCATAGGTTCGCCTTGATCGTGGATGGCCTACTTCGCCTTATGATTTATGGCTTTAAGCTCGTTCTTCCGGTTCCACCCCGCGGCACGGTTTCTCCTCGGGGAGGATTTTCCCGGGTGAGAAGTTCGCACCCGTCGATTGAAAAGCAGCCTCGAGAAGATCCGGCTTTCCCGCTGGAACGTGCAGTCCGGTCAACGAAAAGTGGCGCGATGCATCAAGCGGAGCTTTGGGAAGAAACCAGACGAAGCGTTTTCTTCATGATATCTCGGTTCCAAAGCAATTCGCCATGCACAGACAAGAAGAAGATTTAAGAAAGTCCATTAATAGATTCATCACCTGCATCTCCCTGCCCGTGGTTGCAACCAAATCGGTGACTTGTCGATTTAATCATCCAAATCGCATTGATGTAATTTTATGGGCAATTAAATTCACATTATGCCACATTCTGCCGGCGGGATGGCAAGGCACTCGCCTCCGACGCGGGAAGACCGCGGGCGCGCTCGAGGGGCAGGTCACGCGAGCTTCCCCGCACTTCGCTGCAGGAACTCGACGACCGCCTCTCGGACGAAACCCGATTTTAACTTCTATCTGCCATAAATTCGGTTGGTAATTATAAAAAATTATAAATTTAATTGCGTCCGGGTGTGCGACCAGGTGTAGCTTAATTTACGTATCTTCGAAAGAAAAAAAATGTCGTTCCGCGGGTACGAAAAGGCCGCGATGAGCGACGGTACCTGATTAACGAGGCTGCGGCCCGGACAGTTATGGGCAGTGCTTCGTGTGATGCGTGATAATCGTGGCGAGCGAAATCACCCCGCAGTTTCGTCTCCTTCCACGTTTCGACGGTCGGAGTACTTGTGCGGTGTCGGAAAGGAGAATCGTTCGGCCTTCCGGTTGGGTGTTTTCCGCGACGCGTCCGCGTATCGTTGTGGAACGGACGGCGGAGAACCGTCCGTTGGAGTGGAGCAACGCTCCGAACGCGGGGAATTTTGCCGGTGCGGCACTCTAAACTTTTACGCGATAATCGATGCCGTTTTTGCCGGGGCCCACATTAGGCAATCAGTCACTTCGTGAACGAGATGAAATAATTTTTGGTAAAACAAATATCATAATTATAGGTACCGGCGATGATGGAATCGCATTGTAAAAGACCGAAAATAGTGCCCTGCTCGTCCGCACGCTTTGGCCGCATCATACAAAGGCCACAACACGAAAATAACACTTTCGGCCGTTAATTTAACTACAACTAATGCCCGTGTAATTTCCATAATGAACATGTTATCTCTGGCATCGCACGGGGAATCACGATTCCACGTCTTTTTTCGGTTATTTATCCACGGCGAGAGGAAGGGATTCGGCACCGTTCTCGTCCGTACAATGGGTTTCGATGCGAAGCCGGGAATCGTTTCCGGTGGGCAGAACAATGGGAGGAAGGATCCCTGCCGGCGGGTAGATGACGTGCAGAACGGTGATTGAGATGTAACAAGTCGGAAGACCCGGGAAGCTTCCCGGTGCCGGTCCAGGGAGAGTGAACCCGACTGCCGAGGCAAAGGGCGATGAAATATATGAAAAATAAAATTAATGAGTTAAAAAAGAAGGAATCATTTAATCAAGCGACGATAGCATCTGCTTTCCGCGTAATGGACCGTTTGGATACGTTTAAATTACTGGGTATTTCTATCAGTGCCTGAAAACGGACGTTCCCAATATGAATTTACAGAAGTGCACGACAAGATACGGGCTCCGGGGGCTTAAAAATGAGGATTATCTCCGGGGAGGGATGTGCGCGTCGGAGCCCGGAAATGCCCACGAAAACCCTGCTCCGGGACGCACGGACGAGATTCCTCCAAAGCAGTCGAGTTACCTCCGTTTCCACTCCGGGGTGGTATCTCCCGATCGGGAAAGCTGTGCCGGGATAATTATCCCGAACTCTTTTTCGGACGCTGGCACGTTCCCGCCGTGCGTTTCTGGATTGTACGTGTGTGTCCTCTTCTTCCCAACGGGAGAAGGGTCATCCTCGACCAGGATTAATCACTTTTTCCGCCGTGTTCGATGCCGTTTCGAAAATCGCGGGGTTGTCGACCTCGGAAAATGGGATTTCAACTGACAAGACGAATGGCGCGAATTTCCATAAACTCAACCGCATTAGTTGCGTATATAATCGATAACTATAAATAAATAGTATATTCTTGATACGTGTGTACGATTGGTTTCGATAAATTAATGTTCTCATTGCCTTCGATTCGTGTGCGATTTATTGCTGCTGAACAGCATTTGAGGTTGCGTGGAAAAAGGCATTCGCACCAGACGAGTGCCTTGAATGATTTTCCCGTCGGATTTTTTCAATTCGGCGTTCCGACTTTAGTTTTTCCTCTCGGACAAAATCACCGATCCTTTTAACCGCTGCCGCATTCTTTTCTCCCATCCGAGGCTCCTCGGGATCTTCCCTGGCAGGGAACGGGCGGCAGGCATTCTCTCGGGAAGAAACTTTCACAAAATCGCGTTACATTAAGAGGAGAAAAAAGAAAAAGCCGTCGGAACGGAACGAAAATTTCTTTTGCAAAAAAAAGGTACTTTTAATTTGGTGATTACATAAAACACACACACATAACAATGCATAATATACGATGTTACAAATTATATATTCCAGCATCCTAAGGTTCTGTACAATATTTAATCTAAAAGTAAAATTCCTCGTTTAAACATAATAATTATGCTTTCCGTTTATACAAGATAATGGGTTAACATCCGTGACGTACGCATCTGGGGACTTTTGTTTGCGTTCCTGCTGCGGTTGTGGCAACGGGAACGATTCCTGGCACAAGAGCTCTCGGGGATCGTCTTCTGGAAAGTTCCCGAACGTACGTGCGCTTCTTCATTTTTCGAACGTTAGCTACGGAGATGTCAAGTAAATCAACCGTGGTATCACATAGTCGTATATATTAAACATTTATTTAAACGTTAAATTAAAGAAGAATAATTGAGCTTTCATGAGCTTAACTTCCAACGTGAATTGTTCACGATGTTGATCTTCCGGTCCCGATCCCAGAGGTGAAGGAAATATTTTCCGTGCTGAGTTTTGTAGATCGTTCATCGGATTGAGTTAGGTTTTTGCTGTTTGCTTTTCATGTACGGGAATAATGCGGCGGAAAGCCGCTGAGCCGTTAAAGGTTCGATTCCACATCACTTTCGTCTCCAAATGTCACCAACCCAGATGGGAGGATGTCCGAGTGATGAGAGCGAGTTCCACTGTGGATGGACCGACCGTAGAGTTGCGGGTCAATCCTTGAGCAACGCATGCAATGCGTTAATGTACGTCTGCGCCATCTGCAGCGTCTCGTACTTGGACAATTTCCGGTCGTTTCCCAAACTGGGAACCACGTCCCTAAGTCTGTCGAAAGCGTCGTTTAAGCTGTTCATTCTCCTTCTTTCCCTGGCGTTTGCCGCGAGTCGCCTTCTTTTCAGAACCTCCACCCCCGTTTGATTCAGTCCCTTCAACTTCCCAAATCTCTTGTGGTGAGCAAAAAATTCTTTCGTGTTGCAATCCAGACGCTGGAAGCCGTCGGCGTAGCAACCGAAGTTCCCTTTGTACTGCGAAGTTTTGCATTCTCCGACCAAGGTTTTGCTTTCTGTTTTCACTTCGCATAACTGGCACGTCAGTCCGTCCTTCGGTTTGCTCCAAACCCTCTGGCAGTATATTTTGTGCTGGTACTGCCACTTGTTGGCATAACTGATGCTTCCCAGACTGATTCCGCTGGAGCAACTGAACAAACCGGCTGTCCGCAGATATTGCGATCTTTGATCTTTGGTGAGGTTAAGAACAAAGCCTTCGGATTCGGGATTTCCGTTATTTTCTTTGGCATTTATTCTCTGGCAGTCCCTCAGGTTGCGATGCCGGCTCGATATCTGAAATTAATTGAGGAAGGATTATAATGGCAAACTCATTTCCTTTTTTCCGCTAAAGAATTTCCCTTTTGGTTGGAAAATTCTTTCGTGGCCACGATCTTAAAGCTAAATATTTTCCCCTGAAAATCACCATTATTTATTTCCTCATGCACAATTCTACAATTCTGATATGGTCGAAGAGTCTGTCTACAAGCAAATGCAACCCAAACCAATTTTTCTCGGAAGATTTTGTTAAACATCCACAGCGAAGTGTTGGCATAAGAAGAGTTATCTATCCATTAACTCAATTATCTGGACAATTTGAAGTTGCAAATTTACTGACTAATTCTACATCTATTTTCTCATGTATCACTGTATTAGTTTTCCAATGCATTATTAATTGTGCATTTACTTTATAACATTATCAAAAATTATTATTTGATTGCATTTATAAAGAGAAAAATATTTTAAAAATCAGAGAATGCAGATAATTTTAATCTGAAATTGACCTTTTGCTGAATTAGTTGATTTCTCAGGTCCACATTTGGAGTTTTTTCGACAAATGCGTTTTCAGATATTGTCTTCGGCCAACAGCCTGCCGTGTGCCGGACTTTACACTCACCTCCGGAGCCAGCATTCCACAAGATCCGATCCTTTCGAGATTTCCGTAGCAGCCTCCGTACAGTTCAACGCCGTTCCCTTCCCGGAGGGTCTTCATCTTTGGTAGGAAACCATCGAAACCTTGGGACGGACTCGGCGTCGATGCGAAAGACCGCGAATAGAAGCTTTCGGGACTTGACACGGGGCTGTGGAGCCCGTCAGAGCCTCCGTCACCCTGCTCTAGGAACATTCTGCACTCTCTCTTCGGCAACCTTCCGCTTTCTTTCGAAGGGTTCATTCTCGTAGCCTTCTCACGGCGAGGAAGCTCATTGCGAATTCTCCTTCGATTCCTGGGTTGGAACCTCGTCTCTGCTAACTTTACTTTCCATGGTCTCTTTCGATTTCATTTCCTTGACAGAGAAAAAATAACGTTACTTCCCACTTCGTTGTTGAATCATCGACTTTGCTGCGCGATATGAAAAGTTCGACCATTCGCTCGGAATCATACGCACAATTCACTCTCATACACGTCGGACATGTCTCTGTGAGGTACGAGAAAATTCATCGATTCCGGAATCGATATTTTTTATTTTCCGACCTGGATCTCGATTGGTTGCCGAAACAAAATTTATATTAAAAAAACAATAAAAATCGATTTGTTAAGAAGTAAATCGCGCCCTCCTCTTATTCGGATAAAGAGAACCACGAAGTGGAGGAGAAACGCAGGAAACCGCGAAGAAAAAACGTACTAAATAGCGCGCAATGCTGTGAATTGATGAAAAAAAGAAAACCGGTGCATTCAACGCGGTAAAACACACTGACAACCTGGTGGAGCGCGGAGTTTCAGGTGCGATTGGTCCAGGGAAGATGCTGCACGTCAAACTCTCAAGAATCCGGCATTCATCTTGGCTCTTTGCGCTCTCCATCGCATCTTCTAACGGTTGCTTCTCGAGGATCTCTGCCCCCTCTCCGCGATTGGCGTTTTCTTCGTTTTTAAACATCGCCCATTATGGACGGGCGGATGGTCAATGAAGCCTCTGGAATCGGTCTCGAAGGCCCCCTCCAACAATACATGAAATACAGCGACAAGATCGGCGGTTACCTTCCGGAACTCTTGCGATGAGCCTTTTACAGCAAATCGACGAAGGCGGATGCACCGGAATCGGAGTATTCGCCGGAGCTGCCGCTGTTGCTTTCGGTTAAATCTTCCTGCTCGCTCTCTTCGTTTTCAAACACCGTAAAGTATTTTCGAAGTTTATAACTCGCGAAATTTACGGAGTTGTCACAATATTCTGTCCTTTCGGCTTCACCTTCCGGTCTGTCGTCGGTTTTCGCCATTTTTTCGGCACTATTGGCGGAGGATTCCAAACACAGCATGTCGCCCGCGAAGCTCGTCATTGAATTCGACGCCGTGATTCGGCCGTCGCTGGAGTTAGACAGTGAAAGATCCTCCAGCACATTCTTTGTGTTGTCACTTATGTCCGCGTCTGCCGAACCCACAGGGGAAGTCATTTTGAAATTTTGTGTCAATTTTTCTTCGTCCAATTTTTTCGCTTCTTCCTGTGCGAATTCGCTCTTCGTGCAATCTTCTAATCTTTCGACTTCATCTTTTTTATTTTTCTGTCCTGCACTTTGATTTCCGTTCCTTTTAACAGGTTTTTTCTTCTTTGTTTCAATAAAATCGTCCATGCTATCCTCGTCATTGCTTGATTCGACGCTGCGTTTCCTCTTATGAGAATCCAATTTCCCATGGGATGCTTTCTTGCCACATACAGAAATACTTCCCCTTTTGACGTCCCATTCGGAATCTTTTTTGTCACACTTTTCATTATCAATTTTATTACTTCTCCTGGTTCTCATGTAATAGCTCCGGTGTCCGGAATTCGTTTCCAACATTTTCATTTCAGTCTTTTTCTTATTTTGTGAGTAATTTTCGTCGTGGCAGATTTCTGAGTTTTTTTTGCCAGCGCAAAAATCCGTTTTAATTTTCTTATTATTATTTTTCGTCTTTTTATCATCTTTGTCACACTTTCCATACTTATTAACCGCCGTCACCTGCAACTGTTCATCTGCAGTTTCATTTCGAAATTTTTCGTCTGTTACATTATTATCATCAGTTTTATAACTTTCTACGCTAATTTTGTCGTCATCCAATATTTTCAATTTATCGCTGGCATCATCGCTTTCTGCTTTTATGGATTCCTGAGGGTCTGTCAATCCGCCGAACTCATACAAATTTTTCCCCGGAGTTATTGGCAATGTTAATGACAAATCAAATCCTTCTGGTTCGATGTTACTCAACTGATGAGTACAAAATTTTAAGTTGTAATACTCTAATATATGCTGCCTAGGTGCTGTTTTCAGTGGAGAAATTTCCAATAATTTATAGTTGTTTTTTAACGGAGAAAATTCCTTAAATATTCCGGATTCCTGAGATCTTTGTAACTGAAGTAATTTTTTAATCAGGCTTTCCCCGAAAGTCTGCTCGGGTGTTTTGACTGATTTAATCAAAGGCAATGGTTCTGGAGCTTTCTGACTAAATTCGGAGACTTTCCAGGAACTATCATTTTTTTTTCCAGATACTTCATTATTTTTCTCATGATCATTAAGCAATTTCACTTCTGTACTAATTTTATCGGCATTAAGTCTTACAATCGTGTTCTGGAAAGACAAACTCTTGGTAACTTTCCCGCCCTCGTCGTTAGCTTCATCAAATTTTACGTCAATAAATTCTTCTACAGATATTTCTCCTTTTTTTTCAGTTACATCACTAGGAGCATCCTCAAAAACACTATTTTCCTGTACAATTTCTTTGGTATCGATTCTCTTCGTTTCCTGATCGAACTCTTTCTGAGCGACTTGTTTCTCGTTGCATTTGCTTTTTTCCTCTTTAACTTCATCGGAAAGTTTACTGGTTGCCTCTTCGTTAAGCTGCTGCAATATTTTAGCTTCCATTCTTTTACTGTATAGCGTCTTCGGCTTTTTCGGTGTCTTCAATTTTTTCCCAGTGTTTTGGTACCAACCTTCATTCAGTGAATCCGAATCTATTCCAAATTCATTTTGAGTAAGAGCTTTATCTTCCCTATTCATAACTGAAAGAGAAAATAAAGATTCACACTTACAATCTCTGTTAATATATATGATTTATGTATGACGTGATTGATGAAATAAATTCCAACGGTTTTATCACAGCGTTTGCCAAAGATTTACATCTCAAGGAGAAATTTCTTTCACAAACATTTTAATAATTTTAATCTATGTTCCTGAGACATAATTATTTTCAAACCACAATGGATATATAGAATTCAGGTTTATGAATATAATCGAACACCTAAGATTCAGAAACAAAATATTTACATGCATATATGAATAAAAATTGTTTTTAAAAGATATTTTCCAATCATTACCGACATGTATTACTACAGTTATTATATGTCAATAAATTTTGCAATTACCAATCTAACTCACCTTGAACTTTATTTATAACTGACATATTAACGTTAACAGAATTATCATATAAACCATCCAATACTGAATGTCTTTGAATGTCTCCATTTCCTTGATCTCTACTTAAATTAGGTCTCCTAGGATTATATTCATCTACATTTAATTTCTTGAGATTAATATTCTTTTCTTTAATTGTAATTTCTTTTTCCACTGAATCAATTTTTTCTTCTTTATGATCTACTGACTTTTTATTTAAATTACTGTCGGTTACGGACGTTTTAACTTCGGTTTCTTTTAATTTTCTGACCTTTGAAAAGTTTTCTTCTAATCTTTTGTCTTTCCGATCCTTCAATTCTCCTTCGCATTTGGACCGACTGCTCCTTTCGTAAGGGGACGAATGGCGAATATTGCTTGATTCCACTTTTTCAGACGACTTATTTCGAGATTTTTCACTGGAGTATCGAGATCTGTGACTGGAACGACTACAATGATGTTTTGATCTCGAAGAATAACTCTTTTCTCTAGATTTCTCTTTTGATCGCATTCTTTCAGAGTGCCTTCTATCTATAAAAAATTATAATATACCTTATAAAAAAAATATTGAAAGTTTCTTTTTTCAATTGTTTACTTAAATATTTACATATTGATATTAAAAATTTTTAAAATATGATTTGAAACGATAATTCGTTCGATGTAAATGAAAATAAGATAAAATAAATATTGAAGTTCACCTCGAGAACGATGCCTTTTACGACTCCTAGATGATCTACGTTGATGTGAATAACTGTCCCGAGGATGATTTGATCGTTTATATTCACCTAAAAATAAAATTTAATTTTTTGAAATAATTAAAAGCTACTTTGAGTTAAAATTAATTTAAAATGAATCCAGACTAGACTATGTCTTTATAACACTCATGTCCAAATAAGTGTTTAAATTGAATGTAACTCTTATACTTGTATTTGATAAGTTAAAGAGTCACAATTGCCGTTAATGTTAAAAAAATTCCCATGTCGAGCAACAAAAAGATTGGGTTTTAAAAATTTTACATCTAAAATATATCATATGTACCTTGTAATAATTAACATTAAACACTTTATGGGCTTCATACAAAAATTATATAATAGATTCGTAAGAAAACAATTGATTTTAAGTTATGATTCAATAAAAAAATATTTGTTTCAATAATTCCAGTGTAATCTGTCTCAAATTTTTATTTTAAAACATGATTTATTTGTAATATTATTTTCTTGTTTATTAATAATTTCTAGTAATATTTAAATACTTTTAAAGTATAAACTAAATTATTAAGTTTAAGGGAAATTTCATAAAAAAACATTTGCATGAATTATTTGGGAAAATTAAGATCAAAAAAATGTAAACATTTTATTAATTAATTGATTGTATTTTAAAACATAAAAGTTAAGAAAAACAATTTCTTTCAAATAATTCATAGAATTTAAGAATAATATTTGCAGCATTGGTTTAGGTTAAATTTTTAACATTTTTAGTAACTTCTGATCTTTCAGATAAAGAAATTTTTTGAGAAAAATCAATCCATTAGATATAATCATTATTAAGATTAAAGTTTACAACACAGCTAAATCTTCAATCAAAAGTCATGTTGTAAAATTTATTAAAAAATATGTATATAAAGTATGCAGTATGCAACAAATTGAATTTTAAAAATTCACAAATTTCTAACATTTTAATAGTTTTTAAAAGTTACAAAAAATTCTTACTTAAATGTTTTTCAGTTGATCTCTGCCTGGATCTCTCACGACTTTTTTTTTTTTTTCTGTGATTGCCCAGATTACCTTTTCCTACAAAATAAAAGAATTGAAAATAATTTATCAAAGTGAAGATATTTTGCTTTGAAATTAATAAATTTATAGAATTTTCTTCTAAAAAATTTTTTCATCTACTTTAATATTTAACACACCTGCATTATCTGAATCTTCATTTTTTTGTGATACTAATGCAATATTTGCTTGTTCACAATTATCTGAAACTATTTCACCTTCTTCGATGTTGGAAGAATTTTGATTATTCTTAATTTGTTCATAACTGACATTAGAATCAATTTGTTTATTTTTCATGTGCTGATTTGTTTGTAATTTTGCACATGATTCACAAAATTCTTTGATTATAATATCTTCCTTATTATTATACTTATTTTTAACATTCATGTTGTCAATTCTAAAAATATTATTAACTTTTCATTAACAGAATTGCAGCTCACACAAACAATAAACACATATTTACAGGCAGATACATACATTTTCCGCAGCTGGTCAATAACTAGTTGCTTTCTCTCAATTTCAGCCTTTGAAGTTTTTAATAAAGTGGAAATATTCGTAACTAAGATATCATTTTTTGTTTGCAGCTCTGAATTTTGTTCCATCAATTGCTTCAATTTTTCAGTTAGATTGATTATATCTTCTACGTAACCTTTATTGCTCTCCTCTAGCTAAAATGTAATTCCAGATAAAAATTAACTTCGATTTTCGATTTCATGCATGTAATATAAATGAAGATGAAAGCACAATCGAGCAGGTATTTTTAAATATTTACAAAAATTATAACGTCCAAAGATTAATAATTGGGAAAGTTTATAAATTTTATACACACCTTAGTTAATTCTCTATCAAAATGGAAATCTCCAATATCGTTGTATATGTCTTCATTATCATCGTCATTTGAGCAGTCATTTCTCTCTTCATTCATTTTTCTTTTACAATAACTTAAAAAGTGTAAATACCACGTCGAAAGAAGCGACCTCAATATTTAATCTCGATTGGTGATAGAACATTTACGCGGGGCTTTAAACCAAATATTATTTCGACGTGTCACAAGATTTTTAGGCAATGATGGTTTTCATTTTTCACGTTACACAACAGCAACGAAAAAAAGCAAAGTTAATTCTTTTAAAAGTTCCAAAATTCCGATAAATATTAAAATATTTGAAATTAATTTCATTGATATTTATAACAGATAGAAAAAGGTGATAGATATTCGCGTGCTTTTTAAAAATATTCCGAAAATAACGTATAGATATTTCCGCAACTTTTGTAATATATACTTTCAGCATATGAATTTTGTTTTTTTATCGTTTTTTTCGTGAGTAATAAAATAAAATTTTATTACCAGCCATTTCTTATTTATATATTCTTAGTTGCATGTATGAATTAAGTGTTAATATTTTTAATAATATTAAGTCAATAGTAAAAAATTAAATTTAATAAATATATTGCTGCTGTTAAGCTTAAAGTTCAAATCAAGCTTCAAGTGATACAAAACCAATTTTTATTAAGAATCAATAATCTTTTTTTAGTGTGAATATTATGCAGAAGATAGCAGCATTCTGAAACATATTATATTTTCAATAAAACAATTTATCTGGAATTATTTTTTACCTGTCTTCAAACTGTGAAAGACGTCTATCTTTAATTTATGAAATAAAAAACTTATAACTCATAACTGGTGGCTTCCGAAGTATTTACTTCAACATCTGTTGAAGCAAAATCTTTCGAAAAATTTTAACTTCATTGGTGAAGCTGCGGGCTCACTGACGTCAGCCAACTTGAGAAAAACCTAGAAACAATAATTTTTCTTTTTAGAATTTTAAGAAGCTTTTATCCAAGCGCAAACACTTTCAAGAGGAGAATAAAAAAAAATTTCTAATTACTAAAATTCTACTATTTCTAAGTCGGCATTATTTCATTATATAACATTTTCTTAAGTCCTGTCATTGTTATTATTAAGTTTGATATTTTAGGACATAAATCCTATTGTATTCGGATGTCTATAATAAAATGAAGTGAGTCATGTCTGTGTCAGATCATAAAGCATTTTTTAATTTGAATACAACATGAGCGATAACATTCAAATTTAAGGATTTGAAATGAATAGAAAAAAATATTTGGAATTTCGAAAAAATAAAGATGTCATTAAATTTTTAACATTCCCTAAAATATACAACTTTTATAGCTACAAAAAAAAACAAATTTGGTTTGAAAGTTTGGAATTTATTATAAAATATGCCGTATAGATTTTCAAAGTTTAAGTCACTTGAAAAGTTAGGAAGGTTCGTGGAGAATAAAATCCGGAATTTGATACAAAAAAAGAAAAATAAATATTAAAAATTTATGTTAAATGAAGGTGAAATGTGTCATGCTTTTCTGTACAACCTCCTGTTTAATTTTACTCACATTTTCCAGAGTAGTCTGGGACAATGAATAGTCTTGGATCAGTCTTTCCTGCTTCGCCTGATTTAGAACGTTGAACGCCAAATTAAGGGGAGTTGGAGAAAAGAGTCTAAATCTCATTTCCAGATACTGAACATAAACTAAAGTGCTTTTAGGTATCTTGTCTAAAATGTAATTCTTAGCACTATCGATTGATTCCAGGTTCTCCACTCGGATTCTGACATTATAACCTTCGTCATATCTTAAATGATAAACATTTAAGTTATAAAAAAAAATTTATATCCTGATTTTCGAATTATAAAGTTTGTTATGAATTTAAATCGAATATACTAAATAAGTCGATAGGGGTTCGGTATAAAAGCAGCTCTTCACTTGCAATCAAAGTGATTAAATAAGTAAACTACTTTTTTCAAATAACGGCTTACTTGCTCTTTAAGTGCTGACAAGATCCGAAGCATACCAGCTTGCCATGAACCATTACTGATAGTTTCGTGCAAAGGGCTTGACATTCTTCCATGTTATGTGACGTCAGGACAACACAACGACCTTCATTTACAATCTTTTGTATACTTTTCCATACGAAACGACGGGAATGGGAATCCATTCCAGAAGTTGGTTCGTCGAGAAGAACAACATCCGGATCTCCTAAAAGAGCTATCGCCGTGTTAAGTTTTCTTTTATTTCCTCCTAAAATAATATTAATAAAATCTTTAATACGTAAACTATCTTTCTGATCAGTTTCAGCTCAATTCTATCAGTCCATCAAATTCAAATTTATATGTTATACCTGATAGAACCTTCACAATTTTGTGCCTGTGCTGTGCCAGTCCCAATCGTTTTAAATTGCGATTGATCACCTTCATCATTTTGTCGCCGGTAATTCCTCGTATTCGAGAAAATAAGGAGAGATGTTCTTCGCATGTTAAGTACGGATCTAATGCATCTCCTTGTGGGCAATAACCGGTTAACAATCTTGCCTTTCTAATATTTCGCCTTAGACTATAACCTCCAATTGTAGCATCACCCTCGGAGATTGGTATATAGCCTGTTAAACGAGATTTTTAATATAATGTAATTTATATTTTTACTGATTAAAATATGAAAACTTGAATTTACTGACCAGTTAATATTTTGAAGACAGTTGTCTTTCCTGCTCCGTTTAAACCCAAAAGTCCAAAACATTCTCCGCTTTTAACGCCGAAACAAATGTGATCGACTGCTGGTATTTTCGAATTAAGATAGAATTTGGTCAAATTATTAACAATAAGAACATCTCCTCCCTTTTCAGCCGCACCAGATTCGATTCTTTGCCTTTCCTCTTTTACGTCTTCTTCCTCCTCGAAATTTGGCAATTTTTTCTCTGCGGTTATTCTTCTTCTCTTGAAGAATTGGAAAAAATGTCTGAAGTGGATGAATATGGTCGCTATAAAGAATAATATTCCGAGGCAGATCATCACGACCACGTATTTCAGGCTGATCGACCAAGCGGCATAATTTGTATAACTTTTTACACCGAAAGTTTTCATTATTTGCATACTGTTGTATGCAAGTGCGATTTTAATTAACGATCTACCAAAACAGAACGGTGGGAAAATGAGAAAAATTTTTTTTAGATATAGCGGATCATCGTTATAAGATATTAAATCTAAAAAGAAGGTAGTCCATAGCGTTATCATGCCAACGAAAATATTGTAGCACGCAACAAAGACAAAGGCAACGCTGGGAGTAATAAACATGTAGGAAACGACATAAACGAATGTTATGTTTGCAAAACCATAAGAATACAAAAGAAGAAGGAAGACGCCAAAGCTATCTTCATTGATGTAAGTTTGTATGTCGAATGCTAAAAATAAAATTACAATCGTCATGACGTTTAAAGTGTACAAGATCATATCCCAAAAAAGAGCAACAATCCAATAAACGCCTTTGCTTATTCCCGATATAATTTGTAAGTGTTTAAGCCCAGACATTCTCTCTTCCACGATGTAGATGACGAACATTGCCGGGATAAAGGATAACGCCCAAATGATAGCGATGGCAGTAAGAAGAGATGTATTGATTTGGACTTCGATGTCCTCTTCCAATTGCCGTCGAGTGATGGGTAATGGATGATTGATCAGAGTGATTGAGTATTTTGAAGGATCTTTTCCTTTTGGTAAAGAGGCCCGAAGAACTAAATTAGTGACACCATTCATGAAAGCCATTCCTGCAATCCATCCACGATTATTAAACCATATAATTATATTATCCCTTAATTTCGCTGACTTGAAGAGCTGCAACAAAAAATTTTTTAGTATTAATTTTACTGCAGAATTTCTCAAATTTGTCAGCAGTATTTTCACAACTGTCTATTCCCTCGTAAATTAATAAAACTTGGGGCTGAATTCTGGTTCAATAATTAATCCATTTACTGAATCATTTCAAACTAAAATCAAAAATTTTGCCTACTTCTTCTCCATATGCCTTGTCGCAAGAAACTGCAATAAGAAAATTCATCAGGATATCGGTATTAAACGCCTTTTTATTCCGTACAGAGATTTTGTTCATCAGAGGCAAAAATTTTTTCACCATAAATAATCTAAAGAAATTATCTAAAGCTACTCCGCTCCAGACATTAAAATAACCAAATTCTATTCCGCCATATCTGATAAAAAAAAAATTCAAAATCATAAATTTTTGATTCGTGAAAAGTACATTTAGTCAATTAAACATCATTTTTTACTATACGATGAAACATTAAATTTCGTTATAAAATGGTTTTAATCAAAAACAAATTTTTAGTGATCTTTTATTATTAAAATAATATTAAAAAGCTAATTACCTAACTTGCGACATATTAAATTCAGATTTTACCAACCAATCAATCAAATCTAATGATGTTAAGTTATAAAGCTGATCTCCACTTGACATCTTAAAATAAAAATTCATTGCGTTAATAATAATTTTATGAAATTATTTATGTTTACATGAAAAATTTTGATATTTCTTCTTTTTATAAAAATACTAGGGAAAATGAAACGATTAAATTAAACATATCCCAGTAGGTCTTAATTTTTAATCATTTATATGAGTGTACTTTACTAGTTTATATAGTCGAAATACAATTATTTCTTTTATGCATAATAATGGCATGCTAAAAATATCAAATTTTTGGTTTTCTGTTCTATGAGCATAAATATCAAGCAGAGGTAAAATGCAATTATTATTTTTTCAAATTGCTTTCATCTTTTTAATTTTTAACTTAGAAATTCAACAAGTTAGGATCAAGATTCATCTATGGAATGAAATATTAGTTATAACATCAAGAAAACTCTTTCCAGTGATCGAATATGTTGATTTTTGTATAATATTTCCTTGTAAAATAACTTCTCAAGAAAGCAAAATTAGTAATCATAAAATTTTCATTGTTATTGGCAAGTTTTAAAGAAATAGCAATATCAGAAGTCTGCATTACTTTCGCGTTCGGCGGATCTTTAGTATTTGAGTTGACTTCGCAACGATAATTATAATTTTTGCAAGAGCAGTTCCTGTAAATGTCGTTATTTTTAACACCAATCAAGGAACCTTCCGCAATAGTATGTAAATGACATTTTTCGGGCGACCTGAAAATTTAAACATTGTAAATTCCAAAGAAAATTAATTAGTTTTAATTTTGATGCACAAAAGCAATGCATTAACGATGTTTTATAATTAGATAATATTAAATTTACATTCGTTTATCAAAAACCATTTGTCTAAAAGAAAGAAAATTTGCATTTGGCCATTTTACTGTTACCATAATGAAGTTGTAAACCAGAGTCACCACCTAAACGTTACATAAGTATTTTAGGCCAAAATTAAAACAAAAATCCTTATTGTCACAATCTTTCATTGGAATTCGAAAAATATTTACTATAGTTTTCACTGCCTTGTGCCTTTCAACTTTGAAAAATTAAATTTCCGTATGATCCGGCAGTCAAACAAATAATTGTCAATTTTAATCTCTTCTAAAACAAATAATAAAAATTCTTATTCTGCTAATTTTATCTTACACAACGCATTTGGTGCCCAATCCATAGGGACCTAACAGCGCCTTTTCATAAGATATTATTTGAGGATCGTTTGAAAAATTTTTTGAATAAAAAATAATGCTCGGACTGTAGGCAGAAATGTCAATTGTTAATGGAGGCATCTCCTCAACTGCAGGAAGTGTTAATATTAAAAGCAGAGCAATGGCTATGAAAGTAGCAGGAACAAGAAGCTGAAAAAAATATATTAAATTGATATATAGATTATAGGCGTATATCAAAAAAAGGTAGAATAGTACCTCAATTATAAGCAATTTATAGTTCCTTCGATGATGATGAAATCTTTTTATGAGTAATGCAAAAAACTGCTGCGTGATTATTTTGCGGATTCTGGTGTCCAAAGCTCTTTCTGATATTTCAGGCTCCATTCTAAAGAAAACCATTTAATTGACAGCCTTTGAAAACAGTTTTTGTTCAAAAAATATATTGTGTTTCATATTGGCAAAAACTAAATAAAACTGATTTGAGAAGAACATTGTCGTGGCTTACATTTTTTCTGAAGAGGAAAGGGCAGCTCCTAAAAAATTCAAAAAAAGAGCCAATCGTGATGATGCTTAACAGAGAAATTACAAATTCCCATATCATAAAAACTATAGGGTAAAAAAGCTCAGCTAGATTACTTTTAGCATCCCGGATAAATCTGAAGACTTTGAAAGAAATCAGTGCCTTTATATTTGTGTTTAACATATTAAGTTAAAAAATTGCAGAAAACATTTTTTTTACAATATCATTAATTCCTGAAAAAATTTTACCGATAATATAATACAATAGCTTCACCAATTCTATATCTCGACCGTATGTTGATATAAATATAAATAATTGCCTTGAAAGATTATTTTAAACTTACCTCTATTAATATATGTTTCATTTTCAGATACCTTTTCATAATTCACATGTTCCTCCTCGCTTTCTACTTTTTGGATTATTTTAAAAAATACCTAAAAGCGTATATTGTGAATATTTTTTACTTTTGTCAATCTCAAACAATTTAAACGTAAAAAAAACTATAGCGAAAAACAGAAAAGCAATTAAATTTTTAACATCAAACACAAAATTTTTGTTCGTTTATAATTCTACAAAGGCAATTGTTCATTGTGTGACTGTCGATCTGATAAGTCAAATTAATATAGCCAGAATATTATCTTAACACAGAAATGATTAAAAAGGAAATAAAATGAAAATCATGGAAAAGGGTAGTTATAAAACTCATATCATAGCTGGAAATGTATAAGAGATGTGCTGAAAATTTCAATTATTTCAAAAGGAAAAATAAGAATGTAATTATATGTTTCGATGAATTGCTGCTAAAAGCAATTTTACTAACTTCTATCAAAGAACTGTTTGATATTCCATACGATAAGAAATTTAAGGTATTTTTATTATTGTCCAGTGCAGTGAAAAGGTCATTATAGGCAGTAGGTTCGGTCTGCTGAGGTAGAATATAAGTAATTTCATTGCCAATTTCCTCCAGAAACAAGGCTTCCGGTATTATTGCCTTTATTAATTTATTCAGCTCTGCAAGAAGAATATAATAATATATTTCAACTTCAAACTAAAAATGAGATCGTGAATGTTTTACAACATAGATATCTTTTAGGTATTTACCATAAATTATTGCCTCGGTATAATCTACTTTAATTCCACTACTTTCTAACTTTAAAGTTAATACGAAATATATAAATCGGATCATTTTTATAAAATTTCAAAAATTAAGCTTTATAAAGACTAATAAATTGTTGATTCTTCAAACGTTAAATTTAATTGCGTCTGATCTTAACCTCGCATACTCATATAATAATTCATACTTTCTTTTATCAAATTCTTCCGGTGCAATGTGTTATAATATCATACTCGTACTGTATAAGAAATCAAAACTATTTTTAAAGTGTTACCTTCAGTTTGAGAGGAAAATATATTATCTTTTCCGCTTTCTCTGACGTAAATTGCATGCTCTCTTTTTTCTGGTCGCATTTTATTTTCAATTGTTAAATAATATCCCTTACCAAAATTATTTTTTAAAAATACGCTTGATCCACAGCATTGGAGTTTACTGTTACCTATGATTGCTATTCGATCACCCAAAAGATCTGCTTCATCCAAAAAATGAGTCGTCAGAATTACAGTGCGACCTTTTTAGAAAAATTCTATAAATATATAGCCTAGATTTTTAGCAATTTGATTCCGATGCTGTACTAAACATACCTTCTTTATATTTTATAAGCAAATCCCAAATCGATCTTCTTGAAAAAGGATCGACCCCTGCTGTGGGTTCATCCAGAAATATCGTCCTAAAATTGAAAATAAAATCCCCACATTTAAAGTTTGTCTGACAGTGTTTCCGTAAATATCTAAATTCTCTTGTGCGGCCTTAAATACCTATACTTATATTTAATTCGAATAATTAGATAAGTGATGTATGCCTTAATGACTTAAAAATTTGGTGTTACCTAGGACCACCGATAAAGGCCATTGCAAGGCAAACCTTCCTCTTCATACCACCTGACAAATTACGCACGGGAAATTGCGCTGTATGATCGAGTTGCAGATCTTTAATAATCTTGACCATATCTTTTTCGGTTTCAGATATCGATCGATTCTAAATATATATTTAAATAATTTCATTCGTGAATATAATTTGGAACTTTTTAAATAGGTTCGCGATTTTCCTAAATTACCCTCAGTCTTGAAAATAACCATAGATGTTCTTCGACCGTCAAATCTTCTAACAATACATTTTCTTGTCTGCAAATGCCGATGTCTTTACCTGCTATATCCGGTTCCTCTTCGAGATTAACTCCGTAAATCAAAACAGTCCCCGATGAAATTGGTAATAAGCCCGACATCATGGATCTTTGAAAGGAAAAATAAAATAATAAAAAGCTTTCGAAATTGAATATATACGATATTAAATGGCAAAATATGGATATATCCCATACTATAACAACGAGAAAATGAACAAGTAAAATTTATTCATAGTTAGCATGAAATGAATGTTGTTTTGACGCAGTGAACTCTCTTACATTGATGTCGTTTTACCAGATCCATTATGCCCCAAAAAGGAAGTTATCTGATTTTCGTAAAATTTCATATTTAAATTATCAACAACTCTTCTCTTTTTAGTTCCTTTTCCATATTCCTTTGTTAAATTGATGGTTTCAATCCCGACAGTCAAATTTTCTGGTTCGGTCTCAAAGTGTGAGCGATCAGTTTCTAAAATGGATTAAAAATTAAACTAATTTTATGAGTTTCATTCACTAGAGGTAAATTAAATTTAGCATGAAAAACTTCAATCACAAAATCTATTTCAAGTCCATTGTGCTGCATTTTTATATATAGCCAAAAGCTTATTTCGTTTAATAAGACCTTTTCATTCAACCATAGCCAACCCGTTCAGAAAATATATTTTTTCAATTTTTTCCATTTACCGTAGTGGTCACTAACAGAAATTTGATTTCTTCTTTTTTTCGGCGTGCTTTTCCAATAAGCCATGGTGAAGAAATAATTCCATGGCAACCTCACGGATTCTTCAGCTTAAAAAAAATTTTATAATTAGAGGGAATTTTTAAAATCAATATGAAAGTTAATACCCGAAGAAAAATTTTCATAGTTATGCGGGAATAAGATAGAAATCGTAAAGTTCGACGAAGAGGACTTTTTTTCGCTTGTATATTTAATGAAAATTCAAATTAAGACTTTAATTTACTTCGGTAAACATTTTCCAGATATATCGCAAGTAGTAGGTAAATTGCAGCGTCGAGAAAAAATATCTTGATAATGAAACTCATTGTAATTGGATTCCCGGATATGGGAGAGAAATTCATATTATTAAACTGAGCTCCTAAACCAATTTCTTCCATGTTGGCGATCCATGTGCAACCGAGGCCAAAAGCAACATTTGAAATCAGACACTGAAACACAATTTTTTAAACAACCCTAAATTTCAAAACCCCAATAAAGAAACCATATCCAAAGGTTTCAAAATACGCAGATTTAATATATGATTATTTCAGCAGGTCTTACTAAAATTTTATTTTCGTTCATATTAACTAAATTCTATTGATTTTTTAAATATGCACATTTCTTTCACTTGAATTTTCAGAAAAATTAAAATAAAACATACACTATCAAAAATATTTTTATATTTGCAATCACTTACTGCAGATAGCTTTAAATTAGGATTAATCAGTTCTCCGTAATTTTGAATTAAAGGATATATCAAGTAGAGCAGGAAAAATAACACCATTGACACATTCAAAGCAAAGCTCGATTTTGAGAAAAATATGGATATCAAAAATGCAAGACATATGGTTGGCAATGCAAATGTTATTAAAAATAACCAGATTAAGAGGAGACGTGAAGAGGGTATAATATTTCCAAACTGAAAATAAAAGTTTTAAATTATTATTATTATTTATACAATCGCTTTCATTATCACGTGAGACTGTATTTAAAAAAAAAAGTATAACATTTAGAAAGTAATCTACTTAAAAAATTTTTGCATTTTCATGTTACATTAAACTTTTTTAAAGTGAAATTTATAAATTTTTTTAAGAATCACATAAATGAATTTGAGGAAAAACGATAAATATTAATGAAGAAATTTTTGGCTATTTTGTTCGAAATGTTTACATTCGGACGATACTTTGTGCATGCAAATTCGGTGCGAGAAAATTATTTTCATCAACAAATAAAAACGAACGGAAGTAATTTACTTCCATTTTATCCTGAATTTTTTTTTAATTTACTATACAAATGCTATCTGATGGAAATTTTCATTACTACTCACCACAAGCATTATACTTAATATAAGTCCAATTACAATCACGGGAACATAAGCATCCACAAACCAAGCAATCCAGTGCTGAGAGTTATACATTCCAAATATACGCATTGTCCCTTTCAGGTGATTTTCCTTTTCTGCAACAATCTTTTTGACAATTATTCCAAAAGTATAACACCAAGAGATTATCATGAACACGGGAAGGCTTCTTGTAATAATATCTAAGAAACTAAATAACGAAACTAATTAAAACTTATTAAAATTATTTTTTTATTACATTTCTTACTACCAAACCAGTTAACAGAAATGTGATATATTGATGATTAAATAAATGGCAAATGTAAAGATTTCTGTTTACGTTTCGATTACGCGATTACTGAAAATATATAAAAAAATATTATATTTAAAATTGTTCGTAATCTATAAAATTTAAATCTTTATAATGTAAATATGTTGAAATCTAAATATTAAACATACGAGTCATGTATATGACAAGGAAAAGGAGTCTGTCGTAAATAAATTCCCGGTCCTTTCTCTCTTCCTGTGTATTCTCGTATCAACTCTGTTTCAATGAGGTTTTGTAGATATACGAATCCCCCAGTAATATGTTTTATGTCCCGAAAAACATTCCTTTTGACTCCGGTTATATAAAGTCTATCACGAATTTGAGTTGTTTTGGGAGTCCTTTCAATACCTGTTCTAAAAATTTAATAAATTTAACAACAAAATAACATTTGATATTAAAAATGAGCGTGATTTATTTTTTTTGGATATTTTCAAGATAATTATACCATTCATGATATGAAAATATAGTTTACCTAATCTTATAAGTAAGTGAAGGAGGTAGTTCCTCAGCATTACTAGAAACATTCACAAACACAATGAGCGCAGCTAGTCTTTCCCTGTCTAACCACTTAAGGGATGCATTTACGGCCTGGGCCTCATCAGGTACTGGAATAATTCTGTTGAAGTCAAAACACTAAAAACAATGTTTAAAAAATACAAACTGGAATATGTTTATAAAAAAAGCATTTAAATGGATAAAGTTTAAGAAAAAAATAACCTCACTTCTAGGTAAGGCCTTAAACTTTGAAATCCAAAGAGTGTAATAGAATTATTCCCAAAATTTCCAAATTTTTTAGCGGCTTCTTCTAATATACTGCCAAAAGCCTTTGCATCAGCTTCGATCACTTTGGGATCATTGTTTTTTCCATCACTTTTATCATTGTGATATTGTAGGAATTCCCTCCCGGCTTTAGTTTGAACTACTTTCTGTTAAAATTACAATATATTAAAATAAAATTTTTATAAATCTCACAAAGTTTTATTTTATGAAAAAATTTTCTTTTTCCGTTCTCAAAATTACATAAAACTTCACCGAAGCGAAACAATTTTTTTTAAAGGAAATTTGTAAAACAATTATGGAAATCCGGAAGCAAAGAATATTAAATTGTGGAAAATGAAAATTTTCCGAGTGTCCCAAGGGAATTTTCTTTAAATTTAATGCTTACCTTTAAAAATTTCATATCCCTTCCATATTTGCTAATCATGACGTTTAGGTTTTCGGTTCCATTTCCTTCGGCCAAATCATCCAGAAAATCCCTCAGATATCTGACTTTATTCAATGTCACATTGATCCGGCTCATTATTCGATTAATCACCGGGGCATCAGGTGTATATAGTATTTTACCACGAAGAAATGGCTTTAATAATCCGAAAATAATTTTGCCTGAGTCTTTGGTAGACAGATTCTTTGACAGATTATCGCAAAAGTCACTTTTACCATTTTCCAAAAATGGTTCTGCTGGCTGAGAATACTGCTTTGGATCCGCTTTTTTCAAAGAGTACTTCTTACTCAAAGATCTTTTCATATAAATATTTATCAATAAATTATAATGTTTGAAACTCTTATACTGAATTCTAATTAATAATCTTATATTAAACTCTTTTGGAAAATTCAGATTAATTGGATTAAGAGCACAAGTTTATTTATATTAAGAGCACAAGTTTATTTATATTAAGAGCACAAGTTTATATACTGGAAGTAATAACATTTTACAAAAAGATAAATATGACGATAGTTATAAAAAGGAAGGTATCACCCTTTTATTATGTATTAATGTCTTAATCCTTAAAATAATTTTAAAAATGATGAATATAAAATAAATTTTGTATTTTTTTTGAAGCATATACCTACCATTTTTTCCTGTTTGCATTTTAATTATTATCACTAATTATTTCACATCGATGTTTTTAACCTAATATGTATAATTTTAAAAAATAACTTATGCTTACATTTCGGACAAAACTGAATAAATCTGATTAATAAGCGGTGGCACTTTAGAACCACAAAATGTAGAATCCAAGAAGTTAGTGAAGCTAATTGTACTATTTACAATATCTAGGCCGCTTCCTTTTTCATTTTCTGAAGAACTGAAAACGTAACAGAAAAAAGTTGTTTATACATAAGATAATGATTATGTTTTGTAACATTTGCAAACCAATGGATTTATATATTCACTTAAGAGAGGAATATATTTTAGTCGCTGGATTTGTATTAAATTTTTTTCCCCAAAGCGCTGACATCGATTCATCAGTTTTGAAATTTTTTTTGAATTTATTGGTTTTGATATAGCATTTTCCAGCATTCTCTATAATATTGGAGGATTTCATTTTCAAGGTATTTTTAGATCCCTTGAGAAAGTCAGTCGGATTCTTTTTGATGCTGCCCGATGCAAAAAAATCTTTAAACAATTCCTGCATTTCGCTCTCGCCGTGTGTTTCTAAATTCTTGGACAATCTTTTGTAGTCTTTAAAATAGCTCTTTTTTTCCACAATTTGATTAAATTCAAACGATTCATTGTTCTTTACATAATCTTTATATGCTATCTTGCTCCTCTTCATTAGTGCAATGGAATTAATTTTCGAATGATTTTTATACTCTTCTTTTATGTCAAAATTTTCCATCAGAAGAAAGCCCAAAGACGAAAGTCTGTAAATGTGTAAGATAGTTTGATAAGTGATCAAATTATAATTTTTCCAAAGCTTATTAACTTATATAACTGAATATAACTTTCATAAAATACTATTCTTCTTTCCATCTTAACAATAGAGCTATTCAGAAGTAAACGGTAGAATATTTTTCATTAAATTAAATAATATAGAGTATTTTTCATATTAAGAAAAAGCTTAATATGAAAGGCATGAGTGTAATATACATACAGAGATTCATTGTATTCCTCCATAGAAGAATTGTGTAAATTATCACAAGTATTATTAAAAGAACATATCAAAGACTGCAAAAAAAGTAACTCCCCCGCTGAAGGCATGGCTTTTGGTTTAAAATAACCTAAAATACGTACACATTTCTTAATTAAAATTTTCATTAGCTAAAAACCCATACTTAAAATAAATAATTGTTTTGCTCTTATAAATCGTTTTTCATGCTCTAAGACTGCAAAAACAATAACATAAATTTTAAATCATCACATTATCCTAATTTATTCAGTACTTAAAACCTCAATTCTTTCAGGCTATTACTCAATAAAGGTAACTTCTGAAATTTACTTACAATTAGGAATGTATCTTCTAATACCCAAATTATGAAGAAGAATAAGAAAGAAAAAAATTAAAATTGGCCACATAAATTCAATAGTTGTTCTCATCTAAAATAAAATTGAGAAAATGACATATCAAAATATGACATGAAGTTAATTTGAAGATTTTTGAGAATTTTTTTAAGAAATATGCGCTAGAGTAAATTAATAATAAATAAGAAAATTAAGGAATGAAGAATATTTTTGGAATAAATAACATTTTAGATAAAATTAAAATACATCTACTTTACATATCGGAAGAAATTTCATACGTATTTTTGTATAGCTTAATAATTTTATCACTATGCAATTAAATTTTGAAGACAGAATGATATTAAAATTCTTTAAAATTACCTTATTTCTCTTTCTCAAGATCCAATTCTTCCAAATTAATAATTTTAGCTGAGTGAAATACTTCATTTTTATTGTAATTATTAAAACACTAGCATGAACGTGTTTTTAGTTAACAAGAAATGAATCGCAGCAGCAACAATCGCTTCCGTTAAACGACATTGAAAAAAGAATTATTTTAATAAATTTCAAAAACTCATCAAAATTATTCAAAAACGTATTTCATACAAGTTGAATTATATATTTTATATACTTTCACAATATCAATTTACGGAAAATAATTATTTTAAATAAATTAGTTATTCATTTATTTTTAATACTGGAAAAAACTGGGTATTTTAAAATTAGGTTATTAAAATTTTTTTAAACCTTCTAAATTTTTTTAACTATTTGAATATTTTACAATTTCTTACTCTGCAGTTACTGTTGTCATGCTAATTTTTGCTATCAAAATTAATTAGTTAGAAAAATTTACATTGTTATGTTTAATAATCAGAAATTATGTATGAAGTTTATTACTGAGCATCACTGATTTAAAAATAATACAGTAATATAATAGAATATTAAAAATTAAGGAATATTTTTGGATCATGAGATCTGACCCACCATATTTGGCACTATATTGTTAAATAATTTATAAATTCGTAGAACACTCTAAAATTGTTATCAAATTTATAGACGAATAAATTCCCATGTATTTTTATAATTTTTTTAACTTTTATCATATAAAACAGATTAGTTTACATGTGTGTATATCGAAATGTTCCTGACTAGAAATATTCCATTAATAGTATAGCTTACATAATTTTCAGATTATCCAAATCAGCTGTATAAGATAATTTACAATTTATAAATAAATATTCAGAATTTTTATAATGTTTAGTAGTTAATTAATATATTCTTTATGCAATGGTATTTATTTGGAACTCATTATTTGTTGTAAATTCATTTTATAATTAAAGATCTTTAGATATCTTTAATTGAAAAATTAAAAATTAATTTTTAATTCTTCCACATTTTATGCGTTAGAAGTAAAAAAAAAGTTTTATTTGTTTAATATTTATTAATTTGATAATATATATGTTGTAAAGTTTTAGGTGAAAAATTGTTGCAATTTAAAGTTATAATGTTTATAGATGAATCACTTAAATGTTTCATATGGTGCAGTTACATTGCAGCCTAACGAATTTTTCTTTCCGGATATCTGTTTCTGAACGAACTTTGATTAACGGTAGAACAATTACAGACGACAGTTTGAAAATGGCGTCGCGATGGAAATTGGGCATGGGGTTTGTTAAATTAGAAAACACGCAATGCGGTGAGGACTCATCGGAAAGTGAAAATGAAAGTGATACGGTTAAACCATTTACTCGAAAGCTTTCTACTCATCGTGAAATAAAATCGTCTGTAAGTAACAATTTTTAAGGAAGATATCTGAAAAGATCAGAGAGAGAAATATAACTCCATCCCGATTTGATTTCAGCACGTTTAAGGGAAAATATATTTTTTATAAGATCATTTACTTTGAAGAAAATATATATTCCAAGTAATTAGATTATCTCATTTTCCATTTTATATTAAGTGTTTACAGTTTCTTAATTGAATTATGAATCGAATCGATCTAATTTTTATCAATAAAAAGGGCGGGTTGTTAGGAATTTTTGTCTTTTCGTTTTACTTTTGTAAATGTCATTTTAAACGCCGTTGTGTGAATCAAAATTTACCTAATTTTAAGAAATGAAAGACTTGTTAAAAAATATATTTATTAAATTAAAACTGTCTTTCAATTTCGGTAGTAACAAGTTAACATATTTTCAGTTTTTTAAAAAAAATTTTCATTATTTTTGGAAAAAACTACCACTTAAATTTCATTTAAAAAGTCAGTTTTTTTCTCAATAATAATATTTACAAAAAAAATTTATTACTAATGTATTTAGTTTTATATAATTGTAAAAAGTTGCTTGCATTACTGCAAATAATGTTTTCACTATCTTTAGAAGGATAAGATTTTATACTTAGTTTATCAAAATTTTTTTAAAATAAAAAATTTTTACTTTTAGTATTAACTCATTAAGTGTCTTAATTGCTTTTCCTAATTTAAGTGCAAGAAATTAACATAAAAAAAATTGAGTCAGAACATTTTCATTTAAATATTGTTATATTTAACTAATGCTTAATAGGAATACTAATTTTTTTATTATTTATTTTAATTTTTGTTATATAATTCATTTATTTAATTTTCTAACGCATTAAAATTTTTAAAATGTACAGTATATAAAAATTGGAAGTTTCTACTGTCATAGTAATTTTATTGCAACATTTTTTATCAAGAGTTGAATTTTTTCATACGTTTTTACTCTGTAAATGAATTTCAGGGGAGCAATATTCAAATTTTTATCTATTGATTTTTTCATTTTTGTAGACTATGTAATTTTTTATAATTTTGTAAGATACTTTAAAATAATTTATAATTTTATTATTTTGAATAAGTACTTATAGATAATAAAGCCAAAATTTATAGCTGTCAAAGTACTGATTAACATGGCAGTAATCATTGTTGTAATATTAAGCAAGGAATTTTGCATCTCACAGAGTGAATTATTTAATTTTTTTAAAATATAAATTTACTTGGCTTGTTTCAAAATTGCACTTTGCATGTACCTTAAAGCAATCTATAAAATTTAAATATTACTCTTTTTTTTGAAAATTATTGCTGTTGGTCTTTTTAATCTTTCTTCAGATTTTAATTTACTGTTGGTTGTTGTGACAGAAAGGATGGTTGTCTGCTTGCAAAAAATAATATTATGTGCTGTCAAATGTCTTCAAATCCAAAGGCCATAAGGTAAGACTTAATTGTAAGCAGGTAGACAGCAAAAAGGATTAAGATTAATATTCCTTATATTTGAACTTAGACTTTTGGTATATAGTAGCAATTCAGTAGTATATAAACATAAAAGTGCTTTAAATATTCTTAGCGATGTTCTGCTTAAATTTATTTTCAGCGTCAATTTTTTTTTAAAATATTGTAATTAATCAATATTTTGTAATTTTTTCACAACTTTAATTCTTATTTAGAAATCTTATATAATATTAATTTCTTTTTTAGGCGACTATAAAAGAAGGTTTTCTACTGAAGCAGACGTCTTTTCAGAGATGGAGAAGAAGATATTTCCGATTGAAAGGAAAAAAACTGTATTATGCGAAGGATCCGAAGGTTTGATTTAATACATAACTTGTTTTTCAAAATGAACATTTTCAAACTGAAAAATGTTGTATTGAGCCTTGAAAGTCTCTAGTTCTGGTGCTAGCATCTCTCCTTTGGTTATTTCGTTCACAGAAAATCCTTTAATTATTAATTTGCAATATATTTATTAAAGATATAGTTGAACTTGATTTGTTTTCATATTAGAAGAAAAAAGACTGAGAATGTCATGCTAACAAAAAAAGGTTTTTTTGGTTTTGATTTGATTGTTAACTGACATTTAGCAGGGTGATATTTCCAAATGATTGAAATTGAAATTTTTTTAGTATCTATGTAAAAAATTTTGTTTTAGATATATGACTGAAGGAAATTCATTTGATTCCTTCATAAATATCAGGAAAGCACTTAAATTTTGACAGATGCTCTTTGGATCTCCTGATGACTTCAGAACAGTTTTCAGACCCGATGTTTGATGCCTTCTTAATGTAAAGATTTATCATGCAGCTTATATTGCTAGAAAAGCCGGTATCGAATTTAGCTTTTGGATCTTATATGAATGATTATTATTATATGTATTAAATTCTAAGGGATTTCTTTTTTCATCAAAGGTGAAAGTTCTCAAGGAAAAAAGCATATAATGAATTATATTATACATAAAAACGTGTATTTTAATATACATAAATTTGCTTAACGTTATTATTAGAAATGAAAATTATTTACATAATATAAAAAGGCATTAATATGAATTTAACTGCAACGGAAAGTAGAGGCAAATTTATTACATATGAGGTTCATGTATTATGAAAAATATTATCTCGAATGAAATTAGTCTAACTTATGTTTGCTTAAACTGAATGATGGCTAATTTTACTATTAACACTTCGCGAGTTAAGGAAAATACTTCAAAAAAGTTTCCGCAAAATGCTTTTTGAAAGAAATAAATATATTACGAAGTTATTTATATCATGAAATAGAAATGCAACAGATGCTTACCTACTACAGCAATTAATTTTCAAATATTGTTTTAAGTTTAGATATCATTTAATTTGGTTCAGCCATCACCTTTCATTAGATTTAATGTTTTTATATAATGTAAAATCTGAATCCCAAGTTTTAGAGAAATATTTTAATGTAGTTCGAATTGTTAAATGTATCAGACTTCTATACTCAAACACGTGTGAAAATGCGGTTTGTTACTTATAATAAGATTAAATTTAAAACAGAACTTGAGTTCTTTTATTGTAATTATAGCTATATACATGATAACAATCACTTATTTTGTTTCAGTACAAGTAAAGCTTGAAATAAGATATGTGAAAAAATATTATATTGCTTATATAGCAAATTTTTTCGAATTATATTTATGTAATGCTTCAGTGATTGTATAATTTTATTATATTTGAAAAGAAAATGTGTTTTTTACTTTTTATAAATCTTGTTATTTTCTTTTGATATCACAATACTTTTTAATTCTCATCAAATATTAATTATGGGTCTTAATATTCACAAAAATAACTTCATCATATTTACATTTAAATGAAGTTTTTTTTTCGAAACATTAATTGACACACGAGTAAATTGTAAATAATCTTATACTTTTATTATATGATCGTAGCGTAGATGTTTGTACTTAATTTTTCATTATTAAAAAAAATTTATAGTAATATTTCAGTTGATTTTTTTCACTGATATATATTTTTCTCTTTCTGAGCTGCATTCAAAGATGATATCATGGGTATGATTTTATGCTTTTCGGGGCAACAGCACGGTTTATAAAGCTGATTTACGATTTTCAAAATTAACCATGAAGTTAAATAATAAAACATAATTTTTTTTCGAAAAAATAGATGAATGCAAATATATGTATCAAATATTCTAATTGTGACTTAAAATTAAAAATATTTTTTTTCTTCGGCAATCAGGGTTTTTTATTAAATTTACTGATCAGGTTTTTTCATTTATTTCAGTGACTTTACTGGAATTTATAAACGTATCGAATGTTTTCTATAATTTGTTAAAATCTGAACTATTACATAATAACGCATCATAATTATTTTTTCCAAATTGTCAAGTTTTGAACATGATAAACGACAAATCGCTACCAAAATAAATGTAATTTGAATTTTTTCTAACAATCAACATTAATTCAACTTATTGTAGCTTCACTTTCATATTTTTTTAAAAATATATTATAATATTTTAATATGAATAAAGGCGATTCACGTTTAGATATTTACTATTGATGGTTTTCATATTTTTATATATAAGAGTTGCAATAGCTTGCCATCTATTTGAAGGGCATTGTTAAATCAAAATGCCATGCTGCAGGCGAATATATAAATCATTCATTTATGTCTGCTTTTTTTATTCGCTAAATAATTTTTAATTGCAATTGTGAAAATATGTCTAATTTGATAAATTCCTATTTCTGAATACACAGGAATTAATTGTTGCAAGTTAATTTGCATCTAAAACTGTCGAATATTTACTTTGAAATGAATGTAAACTTAGTTTATTTTTTTGCTTTCTCTGTTTGGGTTCGCATATTAAAAATAAGTCTGGGCTTGTAAAAAGGCCCTGGAAATGAGACTCTTTCCGGTTTCTACTAAAACGAGCTCAATTGATGACTTCTAGCCATTCATATAGAAAATGTACATTAATATGCATCTTCTTTTTGGGTGCTTGCATGACTCATAAGGTCTGAAATCCATGAAAGAGATGTTAGTGCTATCGGATAATGGAAATCGAAGTGTAAACCCATCGGGGCATTTCATTTTATCTTTTTCCCGTCTCTCTCTGTTGTAATGTCAAAATATCCGTGACGTAAATTCACGGCGCATGACTTCGATAAAGTTCACTCGTAAACGGATAGCGAACGGCTGGAACTCGCGATCTGTTAGTCGCTGTAAAGTAATGGCCTTTAGTCGGTCTTTCGACTGTTTTCTTTGGTGAGTGTTCATTTTTCACGTTGATGATTCTGATATTTTTCCATGAAAAATTTTCATTTAGTTTTATAACGTTTAAAATGAAATTTATATATGAAAAGAATATATTGATTACAATGATCGATTTTACTTCTTTTAAAACATTAAAATACAAACGAGAAATATGAGCAAAATATAAATTTCGATTTCAAATACATGAAGAAACTAATGTTTTTTGTAATGTAAGAGTATATTGCTAATTCGGATTGTATAAAAATCTGCTTATTACTCGATGATGTCTGCATTTGTAATCTATAAAATTTCAAAAAAAATTTCTTAACTTGAGTTCTACGGTATTATTTTTTTGTACAATAAAGCTCTCTTTTCCATTTTGTTTAAAACTCATTATTAGCCTGCTAAAGTATTCTTATTTTGTTTTTAATAACATAAAAGTTGATCTTAATTTTTTTGAAGATAAATTATACTAAAAATCATCTTAATATCTTTATGAGAATTTTATTTAAGTAAAAAATGACCAAACGTTTTAGTTTGGACACATTTTTTAGAAATATTATAAGCCTTGAGTAATTTTACAAAACTGAAGCTTTTATCTATTTACTTTCCTAATGTAAATTATTTTTAAATCGGAGCATGAAAGCGCTAATAATACTACCGAATTCGACTTTTGAACTTTCAATTGTGTCTTTAATTAATAAATTAGCTTAAAAGAAAATTAAGTTTCTGTTTCTTAAAATAAGAGGAGCAAGAAATGTAAAGTTAGATTAACATGAAATCGAAAACTATTATGTAATAATTTTGATCAAAGACAGCGAATATTAAATCGTTCATCTGATCCAATCATTTTACCGTGGGCTCTATTATGGGGAAGCAACAATATTAATTATGTAAAACAATTTTAATAGCAAAATTGTAATAAATTAGAAAATATTAACGAAATTACTTTTTGCACTTCACTATATCACATATAGTCTCATTAAAGCAATTTGTATAATATTTGACAAGTCGATTTTATTGCTGTTAATTTATTTTTTATAAAGCTTTAAAAAATTTTATTCTTCATACTTGGTTTTTACTCTTCTGCTACTTTCTATTTATGAATTGATGATTTCGGATAAATTTGTTCAGCAGAAGCTTACGATTGCTAAATCTCTTCAAGTTCTATTGTTGCCATTAAAAACTTTCTCAATATTTAAAATAAATATTCTCCTATTTATTAATAAACTCTTTCAATCGAAACCATTTCTTCTCTTGCAGTTATTCGTCTAAAGTATAAATAAAAATTTAGTGCTTTTTTCTCCATAAATCATTTTCATGTTACCTATTTTTAGATTGTTTTTACCTTTTATGACGGGTAAAGTAATAACATTTTATTGTACTTATGGTTTCAGCGGAATTTTTATATCCACGTAGTAAAATATTATCTTATAAAAAATTGTCATTAATTGTTGTCGATTAATACTCGTCCCAAAGAGAAATGACTTCTACTTTTTTTTTAGTCTAAAAATGAATGTTAAATTCAAAATTTTAGCGTTTATCACTAAAAATAAAAATATTCCAAGTTTTATCTTTCCAATCTGCTTTATGTTTATGATTATAGTCGACGATATTCGTTCATGTTTTATTTAATTATATGCACTCTGATCAAAACATACTAAAATGGGCTTAAACTTGGATTTTTTTTTACAGAGACCATGAATTCGAATTCAAACATAACACAAAACTTTAATTATAGAGAATACGTTAAGAAAGTAATTATGACTCGCTATTGCTTGAGGAAATAAACAAATGTAGAACTGATTAAAATGTCTCCGTAATAAGTCATACATTTATAAAATAAAGTTTGACTTAATGTTAATCAATATCATATTCTGAGGGTATCACATCAAAAATAATTGCCAATATCTCTTTCATGCGCTATACAATTGCATTGTTTCCCACTTGTTTAATAGATCTGTTCTAAGCTGTTACCTGTATTTGAAAAGTATACATACCAGACGACTACATTGTTCGATGCACTCTTGCCTTGCAAAATAAAAAATTATCATTCATTTTTCAAAAATTTTAATGTCAAAAAAATTAAGAATTTTATTTGGAAACAATAAGAATATCATTAAGCAGTATGCTTAATTCATAATACCAAAGAAGTTGTCCGCATTTCATGAAGAAAAATTTGATTTTTGTAAAGGTTCTCGTAATAATTACAAAAAAGCATTAAAAGTTGAGAAACGTACAATTTTTCTCCTCTGTTAAAAAGTGGAATTCGTAATCCATCTAATCGCAATACGAAGTCTCATTTTGTGTAATATGAGGTTTTGAAAAATGTTAACTGAATTATAACTTTTTAAAATGAATTTTAATTTCTTGCTAAGATTTTTAAATTTCAAATAACAGCAGTTTCTTAAACGGTAAATTCTTTAATAACGCATTGTTTCTTAGTTTATGGAAATTATTAGAAATTTTCTCCTTGGAAACAATTTTTAAAAAAATTTGTGTAGATAAAAGTGTCATATATATCTAAAAATCAAATAGAGAATGTCTATTTTGTGATTAATATTACATATATAAAGTATAGTTATATAGTAATCTATATATATATATATAAAGTTTGTTGACTAAATTTTTCCATTTAGAATCATTTTATATTAAATATAAAGCCAGCATCCTAAAAATTGTCTTTTATCTATCTTCAGGATTTGTGATAAAATATATCTAATGAAAACATTAGAGATTGAATGATTTAATTGTCTTATTAAATTCAAGTATTCTGACAATCCATGACGAAGTTTACATTTATTTTGGCCAAATAGCAGTCACATGAAATTTGTGTTCAATAAATTATACATTCAAATTTGGAGTTGGATAAATTTATTGGGTTCGGTATTTAGTTTTTTTGAGAAACATCATGCTTACTACATTTTAAATGCAACTTGAGAAATTTATTTTTATTTTATGAGAAATCTATAAATAAAATCTTGAAGATTATATGGCGATTGTTGTAAGTTTTTTCCAGTTGCATTAAAGTTTTGTAACTTTTGAACTAAATATTTTAACTAACTAAAATTAATTACTAAACATAAGTATAACGATATTTTTTTAATAAATATTGCTTTTTTAAGTTAGTTTAATCATCCTCTGCTGCTTCCCATTTGGGTTAGTGAAGTTATTTCAGTTTGTTTAGAAACCTAGAATTGAAGATTTAGGATTTTATATTTGATTTATAAAAATATTTAAATTTATATACTTCTTTTTTATGCTTTGATGTTTTTTAATTGTATAAGGAATTCTTTCTTATTTTAATCCTTTTAGAAAAACTCTAGGCAAGTGAAAAATTTAAATTTAAATTTTGTTTTAATTCCGATTTAGAAAATTAATTTTTATTAAGTATCAATCACATGTTCTACTTTTTATATGTATAAAAATGTATATATGTGATATATATTAACAATAAATACAATTGTAAATAATATATGCAAGTACTTTTTAATTATAATTAATATATAAATATTATATATGATAAATTTAATAAATTATAGATATTTGAAAAGCTAAATTTAAAAATTATTATTATATTTTGCAAATAAAAAGTAATAATTTTTTGTCTGTTTACGTTAACAATTTTTTACATACACTCTTTTGTGACTCTTATCTGTTATTTAGAATCTTGCCAGCATATTAGTTGCGTATGAAGATATACATAATATCATATAAAACATGTGATTCTTTTGATATCTTTAATATTATTTCTCAATGAAAAAATTTCTTTTTCTTGCTTTCTTGGATTTGTTGTGTGAGAAATTACTGTCATTCCTATCAAAGCTTTGAGATTATATCATTTCAACTGAATTGTTGGTCCTTGTAAGAAAATTATGCATTCAATAATACCTAATTTATTAGAATACCTAATTTATTATTACCCTTTACAAGGTAGTAAATTAAGTCGTTGGAAAGCTAAAAAATCGAAGTGGGCAGTTATCGGATAAGCACCATACGAAGCAAATGAACAAGGTCTATTTGCTGGCAGGAAAGCTGACATCTCGAAACAGGAAATTCATAAAGGAAAAGGAAGAACAATCTTATTTGAAAATAGAAAGTAGATATTCAGTTCGCCTATTATAGTATTATCAGATTAAAATTTCTTTTTCTTTTTAAACTTTGTAAATCGGTAAAAATTTCTCATGTCAAACATGAAACTCTCTTAAATCCCTCTACGGAAGGGAACTAAAAGTTCCTGGATTAAGTAGGTCCCATTTAAACGTCAAAAGAAAACTTTAAAAATGGGTTTTTTGAGATTCTACTTTCTATATAACTAAATAATTAAAAATAAGTTTTTTATTTCCATTTTTTTTAAAAAATTACTTTTAAATAGAAAGACATAAATTATAATATAAATAAGAAATATTTCAAAATTTTCAAATATAGCGAGATTGATGATAATTAGACAATAGGTGCACTGTAGAAATATTATTTATATAGATTGTTCACGTTTATTATAAGGATCATACTGTTTATGAATAATTAGTTTTCTCCTTCGTTTACTTTGACGTTTATTACCTCTTATTCGTAATACATTTTCTACCAGGCTGTAAAGTGATGTTATTTATTTCTGATTGCAGATTCCTATGTTATATAATAAGTTTTTACAAAAATCCAAGGCGTGGCATTAAATTGAAAAAATTATGTGTGACATTTCTGATATTTCGTTTCTATTATTGCGAAATAATGTGGAAGAATTTTCCTTTTTCTGCGTCAGTTTTTATAATTTTTTTTTAAAAAATGTTTCTGTATATTTTTACTTAAAATATCTTCAGATTTTAGTAATTAGAATTATCCATAATTTTTCTTCGATTTTTTATTCCTATTTTTTTATTTATTTCTCCATCACTGTCATTTATTGATTTGAACGACAGATCCTCAGCTTTTAGGCTCCATATTATATGAAATATCCATCCATAAATCCATATCCATCAAAACATATGACAGTAATTTTCTATCAGCACTGTTTTGTAAAATGTTTTTGCACGAGGAAAAACAAGTATTTATTTCCAATTTTCGCAAAACAATTTATTTATTTAAAACGATTTAATAATTAATGAAAATTTATATTTTAGTTCACATATAAATAAAATGTTAGTTATTTAAAAAGTATTCAAATTTTATCTATTCTTTTATCCATCATAATTCATTACAACACAGAGCGTAAAATAAAATTCACTAAAGTAAGTAATTCATTCATTGTTTTAAATTAATTGGAATGCAAAATGATGGAGAAATTTACTGAATTTTCATTAAAATTTTGGTCTATTTTATTCCGGCTGAAAATAAAGTATTAGTAAGTACTACGTGGTTTAGTGTTTTATTCAAGAATTTTCTTTTAAGTTATTTTAACAATGTATAAAATAATTGTTTTAGAAGATACCATACTGTTATAGCAGTTTATTGCAGTTTACGATACCAAATCACATAAACTGAATGTTACTTCCTAAGTTGGTCATTAAAACGGTTTTCATTATGTTACATAATGTATAATTTTCCATATTACTTTTTACTACTGAGCCGGTTTTATATTTTATTAGTCAGAATGTTGGGGTTGAAACTTTGTGACCGAAGTTTTGCATTCATTATGTAGATCTGTGTCGACGTGAATGAATTAGCTGAATGCTAATATTGCATTCACACTTTTAGCCACCCAGGCTTATGTAGTTTAATTTGGACATTTAAGTGAAAAATAAATTACGCTGGATTGGGTGGTGTGTAGTTGAAATATGTCAAGTCTATAGAATTGTGAATGTTTATTTACTCCGACAATATTTTTCTTAAAAAACCAGATCTTAATTTTTCAATATCTTTCCAAGCGGTACTGTCATTAGTTAGTTTAGTTGGGATTAAGTTAGCTGGATTAGTTTTTCAAATGATTTGAGTTGAATTTTAATATTTTTATAAAAGTTGCAGAATTAAATAGCGAAAGCAATATTTAATTTAAGAAATTTTTTAAAATTTTTACAGCAATAATTTTGAACCTTACAGAATCCTGACATTTTTTATAAAGGAAACATTTATTACTTCCAATTATGATTTAGGAACAATTTTGAAGCCAAAGTAAAAGCGATCATATTTATGTTTTATTAGTTTAATTATTTGTTAACTCCTGATGTAAGTACTATAAAAAAAATAATCACTGTGTCATATAATTAAGAAACTTTTAAAATTCATTAATATATGGCCGCAAAACATAAGGTAATGGAACAAATTATTCTATGAAAAGAATGCCACAGCAAAAAATATCTTCGCATCAGTTCCAACTAATTCCTTCTATTCTTCTGAGTCGAAGAAGTTCTTTGTTTTGAAAAATTTACAAAAGGCCTTTTTGTACAGAAAGTTATGCCATATATTCATACGAATTTTATTTATGCAACTACATTTTATTTCGATGTTATAAGCTGACTCTGATTTAGGTTAATAATTTTTTAGAAAACACTTCAATTTGATTATATATATATTTTTTTAGGCTTTCGTATACATTTTGATAAATTTTAAAATTCATCAAATAACTTTAATATTATTTTCTTAAAATATAATTCATCCTTAATAAAGTAACCTAAATAAGTTTAATTGCTGTTTTAACTTTGAATATACTGCCAAAATTTGAATTTTATTACTCATATATTAAAATGCATTAAAATTCAAATTAAAATTATCTTCGTTTTTTATTCTTTAAAAACCTATTTCTTAATATTTCTTTTATTTTTTTATATATTCCTTCTTTTTAAGTGTAGATAGCATTCTTGATAACTGAATTAATAAAATTTCGCATTGAAGACGTGCTTGTAAGAAATAATTTTTCAGAATGAATGTAATGCTATTTTACTAAAAAAATTTTTTTCTTCAAACATGTTTCCTTCTTTTTGGGAACATTAATAAAAATCGTATGCCGTATTTAGTGGAAGTTATTTAAATAGTGATATGGTCAAATTGATTTCGTTTCATTTTCCTCTCCGTAAAATTTTGTTTCAAAAATAATATTAATGATTTATTTCCTTTTTTTGAATATAGGTTTAGTAATTAACTATTTAAATTTTTTAAGCTGTTGATGTTTCAGAAAATTTATAAAGTATCAAATTTACTCCTTTGTACATATATTTCGAATGTGCAAATTTCAAGTCTATGTATATGCAAGAATTATTTTTATAGATTTATTAAAATCTAATTAATTGCCTCTATAAGTTTTATATTTTGTCGGAAATGCGAATTATTCAATAATCAATTTTTCATATTTCATAAAACAAATGACTATAAATTTATTTCTAAAAAATTAATTTTTTGTTTCACTACTTCCAGCTAAGAACAAAAAAGTATGCCACATCATATTATAAGTAATTCATTTTCAGTTTCTATACAATGCTAAGAAATAATATTGGAACTTCGATAGATTTAAAAATTAATTATCTTTTTTACATGATAATAAAACCAATATCTCAAGCCGAAATATATTTTTTTTGTGATCATTGTTTTTGACTTTTTCATCTTATCGCTTTATTTTCATGCCGTTAAGTTGTTGTTAGTCACTGTGATTTCTATAAAAAGAAATATTTAAGCAATATCCATAAAAAATATGTTACATCTTTATACGAAATTCATTAAAGAATTCAAGTGTATGGAGTTGTAAAGAGCAGGATTGGTGTTGTTTATTGCATTATCTATTTAAAGAAGAATAGCAAATGGTTCCAACAGAACGAAAAATAGAATTGCTCGTTATATACATTGACAATGATTTCTTTACCCTACAATTCTTACAGAATTTCTATTATTCTGACCTTATTGTATCGAACTCCATAATCAGGACTATTTTTGAACCGTTTGTTTTCTAGCTCTTATTTTAGACTAATATGACATTTTAGCAGCTAGTGTTCTCCTTTCTAGTACATCAGTTTTATGTAATTATTTTTTATAGGTAATTGGCTTCATATTAAATAAATGTAACATTTTATTTTACTTATTACTCTCTTATTTCTTATAATTGTATTTATTTATGCGTTTCATATTTTTATTGCTTATTTTTGATTACACATTTATGTTCAACATATATTTATCTATTTTTAAATAAATTAAATTTTTCTTTTGCGAATGAAAAAGCCGAATTGGAAAAATTGAATTGTATGGATATTGGTAGATGGCGAAAAATGTCAAGTTATAGTCAAGGTTGTGTTTTGAAGGATACTTTGTAAAGGACTAGTCTGCAAAATTTATTCTGTAATAAATTACAAATCGTTTTGAATATTTTAAACAAAAGAAACGATGCTTAACATTATACCATTTGTAAAAAGTTGAATTTTAGTGAAAGGCAGCTATTATAATCTAAGCATTTTTTCATTTGGGAATAAGATATTTTAATTGAAGTAAAGTCTAAAAAATTCGTGTTTTCCTCTCTTAATACTTTATACTAATTTTTCTAAATTTTTTCTGATGAAAATGTGTCGGTAACTAGTCATACAATACTATTTTATTTCACTGAATTGATATTCAATTTCCGGGCAATTAGTTGACTAAAATTTAACTTTGGAATTAATTAATATTTTAATCAATTTTCAATAGTTGTATCATATGAATTGGAATATTCATATAATGAATATTCTCTATCTTGTCCGTATAATGAATTAGAATATGGTTCATCAGAACACAAGAACCGGAAATGTTTAAGACATAAAGAATTAATACTTTAAATATTCTCTTTTAAGCATATTAAAGAAATGTTTTTCAATAATACATTTTTAGGGGCTTTGAGGAAGAACACAGTAACATGGATATAAACTTACGTTTCCAAAAATATAAATAATAATTAAAAGCTTTTTTATTTAAGTGAACTGAAATATTTCCATCCTTTAATATATACTAATGCTATGGTGAATGGGATATTCTCTATCTTGTCCAAAACAAGGACCATTAACATTTCACTTGAAGGTATTAAAACTATTATTAACGAAAGAAAATCCAATTAAAAATAGACATTTTTCGCTTTTTGAAAAATCTACGAATATTCAAGTGAGTGCATATTTGTTGGAATGATGAATTAAGCCTGTACAATTCAATAGCGCTATTTAATTCGCTAATTTTAGTGTCATCCGACTTTGACATACTGCTTCACAATGCTTTTTGTTTATTATATGTAATGCAAGTGATTTTAATTATGCCCGACTTAATTTTTCTCACCTCCTCTGTTTAGTTTTTTAATTTCCTCCATTTTTCAGGTTTTGATGTTCGGAATCATAAGTTGCTTTCGGCCAAATCTGAATATAACTATAGTTAATATTAATGCTGCTAAGCAAAGTAATAAGTGTTATGAAACATTTAAGTAACGAATTTCAGTTTCTATATTAAGAATACAAGATCAGTTATGATTATTGAATGAAATAAGCAATTATTGCTCTTTAATGTAAAATTAAATAAGCTTCTTCATCATGATGATGACTACTGAACTAAGAATTGTTTTTCAGGAAATATATACCTTGTGTGTCTTTGGCAATTATTTAAATACAGTTTACAAATAAAACTATCAATATTGATATTGATAATGTATCCCTTTCGTAATGGAAGTGGAGATGAAGAAATTGACTGTCGGCCAATGCTAAAAGAATTGAAATGACTGAAATGGAGAGATCGAACAATGAATTTATAGAAATCAGCAAAAGGCAACGATGAGATAAAGGGGAAAAATATGGAGAAATTGGTGGTTTTCCTTAGGTCTGGTCCCTTTGGGATTTGTATAAAAAATATCGATATGCTTGGAAGTTTGGAAAAAATCTGTCATATATTCACGGAGAATAAGTTTTTCACAAAATCTTTAATTTGAGATTTTTATTTTTTTTGTTCAAAAACTTTGAATCTTAAGGCAATGAGCAAAAATTTCGCACAAAAATTCACTTGTTAATACCTTTTATTTTCCAAATTTCTTTCTCGTCCATTAGTTTTCCAGAAGAAGTTTCTTTCGGAATATTTTCCTGATAGAAATTCCCAAAAAAGTTTTCTTCTTTTATTCTCTCTAAGTTGAAGCGAAAATAAATTTACCGAAAGTTTCCCGACCCGAACGTTCGCTTAGTACAAAAACTGGAAATTCATTAGTGTACAGAAAATTTCCAGCTAGCCTAGAATGATGTTCTCTGTAAAAGTATCCGTAAAATAAATTGGTTTTTTCAAGAATTTTTTTTTTTTTTTTTAGAATGTTCTTAATCAAAGTTTGTAAAAATTCAAAGATAAATTAAGGAAAATATTTTTCATTTATTTAATTTTGTTTCGCGAGCGAATACTATAATTTTAGTTTCTATACAGTTATAATTGAATAAACCTTTTGTTAAGAAGAAGAATTCTGCAAGACATTAGAGCAAACTTCATTACCAAGTGTGTCAGGCATCTAAAGATTTAATTTCCACTGCCCACTCACATGTTCAATGAGATTAGATTACTAGTAATCCCATACCGGTAAATATCGAAAAGAATTTATTTGGATTCTTACAGATTACGTCCACTTTCCTAAGCTGAATGTTTTACTTTTGAAACTTAAACGATTGATTTTGTTTGTTCTATGGGGTTTTTTTCCCGCGTCGCAAAAGAAATTTTTGCCGTGAAATGTGGGATGTTAACCAATTTGTAAATGTTTTCACGTATGATTAGTAATTGTAGAATTTAACGAAGAAGGTGTTTGTAAGTTTGATATCACTACCAATTCAAACAAATCTGATTTTCTTTGGATTAAGTTTATTATCAATTAAATCGTACATTCCAAAAAAATTTGTATTTTTATTTCTCTTGAGGACTTCGATTTTGTCTTCTTTTTTTATCTGCCTTGAGTTTTCAAAAAATATAAAATTTAATTTTCAAAAAATCCTTATCTGATAAATACTGTCTAATTTAAAATTGGATGAATCACGTAATTTGATTTTCCTAATAGCGAAGCTGGAATTATTTATATCAGAATTTATAGAGGTAAATTTAATCGCATGTGAAATATGGAGTGAATTATATTTAATATTGTGTAATAGCCATTTAAATATAAATTTGATTCAGTATTCGCTAAATTTATTAAATAAAGTGAAAATATTCAAAATGTGTTAAATTTTCGAAAAAAAAATTATTGCAGAATAAGAAGTGATAAAATTTTAAGAACATATACGAAGAAAATAAATTCTTGTGAACTTAAGAATTTTCATTTAAGTTGAACCTGCATAGGCCAATGTGAAGATTGGCATATTGGTCTCAGTAAATATAACAAGGATCGCAAATTTATAAATATTTATATGCCTCTCGTTTATATATATTAGTCTCAAATTCTTTCAGTTTAAAAAATCTTTACTACAGCTGATTCTTGTCAAAGCTGAACAAAAACTTAATGGAGCGTTCTTATTAAGTGAACGGTCAAAGTGAACATTTTGAATACATGATTATTATTTTTCAATGAAATTCTGAATTTTCACTCTGAACTTCATTGTGAACTGGCATCAAATAGATTGGAAATTTTCAAATGAGTTTGTTAGTTGAAAGTTGTTTATATCAGCTTTAAAAAAGAAAAAAAGAAACTGGAAATTAAATTTTTCTCTTTTGATAAAAAAATATTTTAAATACTGTAACAATTTTCATTCTTATTTAATATTAAATAGTGTAACGGAATACCTTTGTATGTATGTTAGAATATAGATAATAATTATAATAATAAATAACCCAAGATATAATTCAGTATTATTAATTAATTAAGTTTAATTTACAAAGCATAGATTATGATGTAATTAAATCAAGCTTTTCAAAATTAATTCAAAATTCATTTTTAATTTTGTGAACTGTATCCAGAGAAAATATTTCTTTCTTTACTTATATTCGTTTTCAATTTAAATTTTGAAGACCAATAATATTTACAAAGTAAGTTTCTTTAAGTTTTCTTACCATATTTTGTCCAATAATTTTGATGAAACAAATCCCACGCCGGCAAGTCCATAAAGGTCCATATTTTTTTGGAACGAGATGAGATTCATTTTTTAAATAATTTAGTTATCCTGTAAGACAGGAAATTAAAAGTTAAAAGGAAGATGCTATTTTATTCATGTCAGCAATGTCATGTTTTTGGATGCTTCAGATGAGAAATTCCTTTATACTGTCATTATAGTTTATCAGTTTTATGTGGAACAGTACTGTCTGTATTGTTTGCCATACCAGTCGGAAAAGCTTTTCCTCTGCAGTTCATGATATTGTCTTTTCATTTGTTTTTACGGTTTTTTAAAGAAAGTTTATTGTTAATATAATTAATAAAATTTTATGATAGTTCGCAATCTTCCAATCGGTTTGAAAATAAAAATTATATGAAAAATTTTTTTCATAATTAATTTTTTTTCATTATAGATTTAGACGCTTTAAAAATAAAAAAAATTTTTATACTTAATTTTTTTCAATTATTGCAATAATAAATTAAAACAAAATGTTTAAACGAATTTGAATAGAACTTTCTCAAAAATTGTACTCTATTTATTCTTAAATAAATGCTTAAAAAAGCATTTATTTGGCATTAAATTTTATTATATTATGACCATTCAATATTTTTTTATATTCATTCGAAAAAGGAAAAATGTCCTAGTTACAGCACTTCAATAAAATAAATGTTTTTAGTCAGTTATATTTTATATATTTAAAATCTCTTTTAAGCTTTTATCTATCCTAATATTTTTATGGCGGAATTCATTATAACGCCAAAAATTATTTAATATGATCTATAATACAATGCAATAAATAAGTAATAACACTGATTTATATCTTAAATATGATTATATAATGAAATAATATATATAATCTGAATCTCGATTTCTTTATTATTAGACTTTCATATGTTTACAAATTTATTAAACAAAGCTTTAAGCGGCTTCTTAAACTTCTATAAATTATTAATTTCACTGTTAAAATATGCTCTCCTTGGAATTTATAATTTCAGAAATTCAGTCAATTTCTTCACATTAATTTATGTTATCGAGTTCCTTAAATTACAAAATAAAGATTATTGGAATAAAATTTCATTGTAATAATTTTTGAGAAATTGTTAATAAAACTAAACATTAATATTATTCAAAGAAATTCGAAATTTTGGTTACATAGAAAATTAAATTTTTTAGTTTTTTGTGAAATTTAATTCGGGCAGGTTAATTTCGAATAAAGTCCAAAAAATTGTCTACATTATTATTGAGCTTAATATCAGAATTTCTTTTAATTTATAGATAATTATTATGATTTGATATTTAAAGAAGATTTATATTTGCAAAATTACTTGTTCCTTCATATTGTTGACATTAGCTTCTGTTTTTTATTATTTAACTTTGAATGTTAAATTGTGCAGAAATTATGTGAGGATCATTATTTCAGATTATATTCTGTTCGAATAATTTATATGGAAATAAATTATTGATAACAAAACTTTTACGTGATATTTTAACCACAGAGCTCCACTTCCTAATTCTTGAGAAAAATGCGGGAGGTCTTTTTCTGAATTTCTGAGGCTTGTGGTAGAATAACCTAAATAAGGCTCTTGGGACGTGACTCAAAAATCTAATGTCCATATACTTTTTACGTGACTTTGAAGTTGGATTTTCTGACAATAATGCCCTGGAAATTTATCATTTGTTTGGGTCTTGCATTCTAAAGACATTGTTCTAGTATATTGATCGTTTCAGGAAATAAAGCTTGATTTAAATTTTTCAGCGAGATAAATTTTGCGAAGACAATTCTTATAAAAAGAAGTCTAAAGTTTTTCTCTTTGGCTTAGATTGATTGCATACCACAAAATCCTTTCTACTGATTGAGCTGGAGAAATGCTTTTGTTTTTTTGCCCTCGGCCTTTTTTTATGGTTCAAAACCTAATACAAAATTCTCCTCCGGCTATCAACGTGAAGCTGATTTGCTGATCAATAAATGTGTTCAAATGTTTCTGCCTTATTCTGTAATTCAGTTTTTGTACCATGTTATATGGTCAAAAACAGATGTTTTTTTTTATATTTGACTTTTATGTCTTTATTTTTTAATCAGTAAGTTGTTTTCCGTAAGGATAAAACATTAAACCAGCTTTCAAGATTTTTTGATTTAAAATATGCAATTTATTTTGCTCTAGAAAATGAAATACAATAAAACAGGAATTCGTTATGTAATATTTTAAAACGCTGCTCTGAATTAATAATTGTGTAAATAATTAATTTTTTTATGCTCAATGCTCTATGCAAACTTTAGGAAAAATTAAAGTAAAAAAAATGAGTGCTCTACTTTTCTTGATTTATGTGAAAAAAATCTATAATTGCCCAAAAATTTTTTTATATCTAATTAAATTATTATTGACATTAGAATTTATATTATTGTCAGTAAATAAGGTTTTCTACAAATAATAAGGTTTTAAATTGTATTCGTATTATTCGTACCTTAAGTGTATTGATAATTTATATTCAAATGCTTGTTTTTTAAATTAAAAATCACAAATATTGATTTTAACAATGTTACTTTGCTTTTTGTTAATATCAAGAACATATAGTGGTTTTTTTACATTAATGAGATTATTTTCACAAATCTTTATAATTTGAAAAAATACTTTTAGCTTCTTAATTTATTTGCTAAAAGTTTTCATAAGCTCTATCAAAAAGGATCATAACTTGAGAAATGTCTTTCCTTCGATTTCAATAAATTATTATCTCAAATTTCCGTTTCCTGAAAGCATTTCAACGTAATAATTGGGAGAATACTATTCTCGAATTTCCTTTATTAAAGATGAAACAATTTTAAAGAGATTTCGGCTTCATCTATTGATACAATGTCATGTTTCCTTGGGCTTGATTAACATTCTGCTTCATATAAAGTTAATTCATTTCACTTGCATATGGTTGTTGCATCGGTGAATTTATTACAATTTTGCTGGTATTCGCTACCTATAACACGAGGAAACTTAGGAGCAAATGTCTGTACAAATGCAGCAAAGATTTTAGTGACTGTCAGATAAAAATGAAAATTTGTCTATCCAGTGATTCTCTTCGAGTGAAAATCACATTAAATTCACCATCTCGTAAATGTTTCACAATTAAATGCTAATCTTTAGGGAAATCTAGTTCAAGTATAAAAATCATTGGAGTTGTTTAAGGAATGAGTTCTTTTCTCAAAATAACAAGAATCTTATGGCGAAATGAAATTTGTGGAATAAGTCGAATCGCATTTCGGAAGAAAGCCAAGAAATCACATTAATATGACTCTTACAATGTAAATATATTTTATACACATTAATTACAGATTTTGCATCCATCAGATTGTTTTGTCGAACTTACTGCCACATATTATTCAAAAATATTGTAGGAAATACACAAGACTAAAAAAAACCGCAAGATACTTGAGATGTTTTATAAATATTTGCTATCAAGGAAAAGATTTTTGTAATTATTAAGTTAAGCATGATTCATTATGAATTTCATATATCAGCTGATTAGATACTGCTACATATTTTAATGTCTTAGTTTCTTTTAAGCACTAATTTAATTTTTATTTTTAATTTTTACTCAAATCTTCACTTGCTTCTTGGCCTACGAATATTTTGTTATGCGGCAACATATTTTTAATAAATCACTTTAATTTGCATTTGCCAATAATTCTTATTAATACAAATTATAGGCAGAAACAAAAATGGTATTTCATTTATTTATTTAAATTCATTTGCAAATGTAATAAATTTTAAATTTACTGCATTGGTTAATAATTTAATTATAATTAAGTCTAGACGCTCTTGTAATTGAGGCAATTTGTTATGCTAGATTTCTGATGATTTGTGCCTTCATTCAATAGCATCAACAAAATAGATAAAGCGTATTATAATTTTAAACTAATATTTAAAATAAATTAATTCCAGAGATTTAATGCTAGTCATAAAAGCATCTGACATTCGAAAGAAGTATAATACATTAGAAGAAGTATATACATTTTTGTTATTTATAAAATTTTATTGATTATAAACAAAAAGTTCAGAATAAATTAAGGTATTTCAGTAATTATTCTGGTTCAATATCCAGACCTTATGAAGACATTACTTCATCAATATTCTATGGTATATTGATTTAATAAGTATACGATATATAAATTGATTTATTCTTAAGCCTTTTAATCTGAGTTTTTTTTAAATGCACTGAGGGCAAGAAAAAACTTTTAAATTCCAATTCAGTAACTTTTTGTAACTCATATTTAGATAAAATCAGAGATCATTGGAAATTGAAATGCATATGTAAATATTGGTAGTTATTACAGATTTTGATTTGATTATCGTATCTTGCGTCATGCAAAACATTCCTAATTAGATTATTATCGATATAATGTTATTTCCGTTTCCTTAATTCATTATACAATTTAAGTTTGAAGAAATTATGAAAATAGTTTGAGAGTCAAAGCATTAAACAAAGGTATGAAGTTATTTTTTTTTCTAAATTTTAGAGCTAAGAAATTAACAGGTTAGAGAATAATAAGATATTTCAAATTATTTTCCATTATTAGATTATTCTCATCTGGAGATTTATCTCCGATAACAATTAGCGATTAGTTAGTTCTCGTTAGTTCTCCGTTTCAGTCAGTTGAACTATCAAGTTTGTCGATTAAATTTTACATTAAATTCTCATATCTAAGATTAATCATTCCACGCTATCAACTTTCTTACAAGCGATGTAACTTGTAGCATATTAGTATATTTTTTATTATTTATAAAAAAATTTTCATTAAATTTAATATAAATACATTATGATATTTTAATTTAAGTATTTTCATGTTTTAAACTAACTCTTAGTTAAGAAGATTTTTGCGATTTAGATTTCAAAAAGACTTAAAAATTTTATATATATTTTTTTTTTCGTTCAATTTCTTTTTTCTTAAAATATTCTTTAAAATTTTTTTCTTTACCTCCCAAAACTGATTAGAATTGATTTTGAAAATGAGTTATATGAAATAATATTATTTACCGGGTTGGAATGGATTTTTTAAATTTTTAATTTAGCATTAATTTTTAAGAGGAAATATTGATTTTCAAAACTTTAAGAATTTATGATATTGATTAATTTTTTAATACCAACTTTAATGATATATGTAAATAAATCATGCTGATCTTAAACTCTTTTTCGCATTTCAGTGGAGTTTAAAATTTGTTTAAATTAAATTTCTAAATAATTTAATATAAAATTCTTAAATTAAATATTCTTTATCGCCTTATTTTAATTTTTCAAAAACTTTCGTTGCTATTTAACGAACTCATTTCTTTATATTAAAATTTTTACCCTTTTTTAGCGGAATTGTGATAAGTTTTATGAAATAAAATATTAAAAGCAATTCTATATTTTACCATTATTATAAAGTAAGATCTTCAGATTTTTTGTTTAATAGGGGGGTAAATTTAATAGTTTAAACCCAAATTTACCCCTCTGGAGATAACTTTGCTCTAAAATGATGTATGAAATCATGAATCTAAAATGTATATATGTTATTTTTAATGAATTTTCATAGTCTTCATCATTATAAGATCGAACAATTAAATTCAGTGCAATCTTTTTATAAGGTTATTATGAAATATTTAACTGCAAAATTATATTTTTCAATTGAATAATGATTCGTTTTGTATTTTTCGATATGAAGTTAAATTTATATATCAATCAGTGTTATGCCTTATCGTTAAAGTTTTCGGATAAGTAAAATCCTTCTTTTTACCTTCATTATTTTGCAGATGGCACCGTTATCAATATCAAAAGGATTCTAAGTTTTGTATTTACTTTACTTCCCTTGATTTTTCAAATTCATAATTACATCTTATTGGAAGAAAAGTGGTATGAATCTTCTTTTGGACAATTGTGTATTTTAATGGTGTTCAAATGTGCAATAACGTAGTGACAAAAATTTCATTTTAATGTATATATTAATAATAGATTGCATGGGAATTTGATTTGTATATATAAATGATTGCAGATTTAAGTAGATTTTTTTACATAAGAAAATTGCACGCTTCATCATTGGTGAAATGTATTTGATTTGAAGTAGCAAGGTAAACTCGAATCTTGATAATGTTGCTTAAAGCTAATTCACACACAATGTAAAGCCCTCAAAGCTTGACCAAATCCAATCATGATTTACCTGTGGAAACATGGTTATATTTAATGAAAAAAGAATATAAAATTATAAAAACTTTTTATATCACATTTAAAATTAAACTGAGAAATGTTTACATGAAGCAGTCCGCGAAAAAATTTTATTTTTCAGCTTTTAGAAGCGTCAAATGCAAAATTGTATTGACTTACTTTATAGAGTTTTCGCAATAAAATTTGTTGATGAAGCTTTCTTTGCCGCACTTTCCTCTGAAAGAACAAACACAGAAACTACAATTTGGAATGTTTTTTTCTTTTGGTTTTACAGATTTGTATTTCAAGTTTTATCGAATAGCAGAAAATCTGTCAAACCCGAATTCGCTTTTTACTTTCCGTTAAACCTCAGTTTTCTTTTCCTTTGAAATTTGAATATTAAATTTATTAAATGTTCTCTATTTATTATTCTTTATTAACTCTGTAAAAAAGCATTTTTACTTTTTTTTTTTACCACGGTAATCTCCCCTTCTTTATCAGTGAATACTTGATTCCTATAAACTAACTTTGTTATATGGTTATTTTTATAACTCATTCTCAGTAATTATGCTCTGCACAATCTGTCAATGAATTATATCAAAAATATATCACATCTTCTAATATATAAAGAACCTTTTTTTTTTTTTAATGCAATTTAGTTTTGCGTGATATGGTTGTGATTCACTTGTACGGTATCTAATACAATCAACTCTGAATGTGATTGTCCTAGATAGAAAATCTTAAGAAACCGAAACGTGTTTTAAGTAATGGAGTCCTTTGATTTTAATGAACTCATCAATAACAAATTGTCAGCTGTTACCGACTTATATCTGACGTCTCAATTGATGTCTATTGTATTTTAATGCATATAAAGAAAGTCTCCTTTATTGACTGAATGAATTTCATGTACAGGAATAGGATGAAGTTGCCTCTGCTTTCATTATGATAGAATTTCCGGGCTACAACGAAATTGTAAAGTCTGTGAAGGAGATTTTGCACAGTATTGCAATGAAAGCAAAATGAATTTTGAGAGAATTCATTTCAAAAAAACCTTTAGCAAATGAAGCCCTTTGCGTAATAAAAAACGTCAATCTTCTTATTGAGAGTGTATGAGATGAAGTATACAGGCTCCATAGAAATGGCATCAAAAGGGAGTTATTTCAAAAATCACTAACAAATTAAAAATATAGAATATTTTTTAAAATAGATTTTTTACATATTTCCTGTTATATTTAATTAAATATATATTTTGTTCATGTATAAATAAAGATTAAAAAAAATGGAAAAATCATTTTCCATTATTCAGGCCTGAGTAATGAATCATTGGCAATAAAACACAAAACGTCACGATTCCGATAGATCTATAATTGGAGTTTCCTTTAATTCGATGAATAACTTTTTGTATTTGAACACGATATCCTCTTTTATTTTGCCGTAAATTTCTGGAATTTTTGTTTTCTTCTAAAGGCGAACATGGTTTACATGTAAAGCCTGAATTTAATTTCCTGAATTTAAATTTGCATTGCTTAAATGGCGGATTTTTTAATTTGCTGAAGTGTTCGATGAGCTTTTTATGTTACTCCACTGAGTTTTTTCTTGCAAAAGTTTTATGTTCGATACGATGTCGATATTTGTTGTCCTACTTGAAATTATTTAACATGCAAATGTTTGGCACTGCAGTCAGCTGTAACACATCAACAATGAATTGTTATTGGCGATGCAATTCACGTTAATTTTTTTCTAAATGCAATCAGTTTATATCATGCATAAATAGAGATTTAAAAAAAATGGAAAATGATTTTTCCATTATTCAGCTCTGAGTAATGAATCATTGACAATAAAACACAAAGCGACACGATTCCGATAGATCTGTATATTTATATATTTTTTTTTTATATGCAATCAGTTGTTTTAAATATTTTTCTTTATTCTTACCGAATTCAATAGTTGGGACTAAAGTTTTTTTCGGCATTTTGCATTTACATGTCTTGCTTTGCAAATTACTGGGTTGGGGAAGGGTTTGGGCTCAACATTTTGAATGTTGACTCGTCCCCCGGCTTTTATACTGAGTTTTGATTTTCGCTCTCGAATATTTATTTTTCCGACAACCAAGAATATGCTTCATCATCATAAAAAAAAGCGAAAAACTCATAAAATCTTTCGCTGAATCAGATTTCTGTGAATGTATATTTCATCCACTTTTCCCTGTCGTAAACTCTATAAAGAAATTCTATGTAAGGTTAATGTACGCATGTTTCTCCCCATATAATTTCAGCACTGCATTTTATTCTTATTACTCATAGAATATTTTATTTTAAGATGGTTAATCGAGACAAAGAAATGTTAATGAATTTTTTATTTGAAATTATGATTGTAACGAACGATTTAGCTTGTTTATCAATATATGGTAGGTCATGTGATAGAATTCATTCATATTTTAGATTGCATGAAAACTTTTTATTGCGTTGTGCGATATTCTTTTACTGTTGGCTTCCTTTTTTCCTCATTATTTTAGCGATCGCTCGATGTTGTAAAATTCATAAATGACGTGACTTGTAAAGGTAAAATTATATATTCAAACTTTTTTTCCCTAATATTGGTTTAACTTTGTTATTTAACTGTTTATGACATTAATTTATTTCACTGCGAGATTTCTAAATTGACTGTCACTGTGTACAAGATTTTGGTAGTTTTTAAGCAAAAAATTTAATTTTTTGCCAAAATTCACATTGCTTCGGGAGTAATAATTGGATTATATGTCAGTAGAAAAGGTTATCTGATTTCAGATAGAATTGTCACGATCTTAGCGCTCTCCCGATCATTTCTTTGTATCAATAAATACAAATCGATGTAATGATAAATAATCAGTCTTTTAATAAAATCATTCTTGACGTTTTGAGGTTACGGATTATATATTTATATTACTTTGTTAGTTTATGTATTTAATTTTCTTGATTTTTCTTTTTGATTCAAGTCACCTTTTTTATAGAATTTATGATATCTGAGAGAAAATGATATTTTGTATGGTTGAATATAATATCTCTATATTAATATAGTATGAAACGCTCAATCAGTATTAATTTTCCTATAAAATAATTTCGATCTTTTTTTTCATCGTCTCACAGTTGCTTAACTTTCATGAAGATGTGATTTTTAAATTGTCGTGGATTGCCATTAAAATTCTATTGGTTTACTGCTGTAGCCAATTTCAAAAATTGTGTTTTATTTGTTTCCTCTTCAACATTTCTCTTTTAAGCTGTTTAATAAATTTATTTTCATACCTGTTCTGAAAGTTATAATCAATTTTTTCTTTTCTCCTCAACTTTAAGAAATAATTGACCTAAAGATTCTTAATTTTATTTTATCCAATGCTGATATTCGTGATATTTTTATCAGCATTTCTTAAATAATATCTTTAAAACTAATAACCTCGTCATTAATTTTCTTTGACCGAGGGAATTTTATATCTTTTTGGTCATCATTTTTTATAAATTTAAATCATAAGTTTTGTCTGTCCATTAAAAGCTGAAAAACTTTTTTCTCCTTACAAGTTTTTTGAAAAATTTTACATACAAAGCAATAACAAGTTTTACGATTTTACGTTTGTTTTATCAAAAAACAAATTAAATTTAGCTTTTATAGTGAAACTTAACGAAACGTCCATTTTTAAAGCTTCTAAATGATGATACATTTGAACATAGCAACTCTTCAGCAATTGCATCGTTAGTGAAGCGTTTGGTTAATGGCAAAAGCAGCTCCGTGTGACTTTTATGGGGTCTATAGAAAATACCTGTACTAATTATTGTAACTTTTTCACTTTGAATGAGTTCAATTTTCGGTTTCTTTTCTTTGTTTTATTTTTTGTTCCATAATTAGATTTTTAGAATCAATATGTCTCAAAAGTTTTAAATTTATCATTAAATTACAGAAATCTTTTCAAACGTTTAATTTAGAAATTTCAAGTTATTAATAAAAAATTTAAACTTAAAAAATGAAAGACCTGTCAAAAGATAAAAAATTTACCTGTTACGAGGATGAAATGTGAAAAAAATTTGTTTGAATTTGTAATTCGTCCCTCTAAGTTCAAAATTTGTTGTGCGAAAGCTTTTGAAATGAGGTTTAAACAAACATCTCAAAATACATGTCTTTACTTTCTTAAATTCTTCGGAAAGAAAAATGTATTTTTACAGTCATTGCATATGCATAAAAATAACAAAATACATAAAATATATTTTTGGTAATCACTAACTAATAAAAATTTACTTTTCAAAGTCGCATTTTTATTTTTGAACAAGCTGTTTAAGATCAAGAGTTTTACATTGTAGATCCTTCTGGTCGGATAATTTTATAATTAATTTTTAGATATCCCTTAATGTTAAGCTGTTAGTATACCATGTTACAAGCAGTAGTAAGATTTGATTTATGCATTTTTTGCAAAACTTGTCTATAAAATAGTCACTTAATCTCAGAATGCAGGGAACATTCTGAGAAAATATTTATAGTTTATCGTTAAAGTACTAAGATTTTAATTAAGCTTTATACAGAAATAAGAATTTTTCCTTATTTAATTGTGGGTGTTTCAGAAAATTATTTATGTAGCATTTAACAATTAACAAATTCAACTTATTTATTTTCCATATTATGAAAATCTTACTGAAGATGGTCTTCTGCCATGTGCATGTTCGTCAACTTTAGGCGTACGCGTTACGTTTGCATTGTAATACGTGTACACGATTCGCCAAAATTCGGTAAATAATTTACTCACCGATATTCAAGAGATATTTGATTTCGTTCAATCAGTGATTTATGATAAAATTCTTGTGAGATATGTGACTTTTATTTAAAAGTTTAATCTGAAATTAAATTTAAAATCAAATTTGGAGTTTATAATACTATGAAAGTAAATTCAGAACCTTATGTATTAGAATCAGTGATTAAAACACTGAAAGTTATAAATTTTAAAAATACCTTCCGTTTAATGGTCTTTCACTATGTAGAGGTAAATAGAAAAAAATATTGAAATATAATCGAAGTTAATTATGAAAATTACATTGGGTAGATGTTTTCTTTGTCAACATTCTTAATTCTGTAAATCATCTTAATCTATGAAATTAAAAATACATACCTGCTATCATAAAAAATGTTGAAACTCTCTAAGAATCTTTCTGCAGTTGTATAGAATTAAAATGAATAGAAAAAATTCTGAATTTTCATTTTTTTTCTGCGAAATAAAAATATAAAAAAATCATATTTAAATCTTGATTTATGTATCTTCTTTGGATTCTAATGTATCATTAAATAAAGTAATAAGATTTTTAATGTGAAATAAATAGCAGTAAATGTAATTTTACTTAAAGATTTGATGCATGTGATACAAATAGAATTTTTTTTATCGTTTGTTATATTGAAAATATAAATTTTAATCGAAAACTACTGTGACATTCATCTAACATTTCTGATTATTGTGATTAATATTTATGATTGTGATTGGTTATATCTTAAAAATTCTGGACTCAGAAAATAGACAGTAAAAATCACCTGAATTAAAAAAGTGCATTAAAATAATATTTATATTTTTCATAAAATTCGCAAAAACCATTAAATATTCCATTTTTTTTATCGCTTGAAAATTTTGATTACGTTCGGTGCTGATTTTCCTTAATGTTATCGATAAATGTCAGCAAAAACTTTTTGATAAATAAATGAGGGATAATCGGTAGCATTAGTTTAGCCTTAGTTTTTCTGTTGCTTTAATACAAGATGGGATCCTCTGAAGTTGTTTCCTGAAAATTTTGTACTTTTTTCTTTACCATGTGTTTATAATAAATTTAATCAAAGAAGGGTCAATTTTGTTTTGGTAAAGTTAATAAATATTTACGTTGCATATCCTGTTACAAAAGAAAATCGAAGTGTGGGGTATTTGTTTCTATTTATAGCTTTTATATTAGAAACTACCGAATGCATCGTATGAATATTAAATTTTTTTATTACCTTTTTTATAAAGGTAAGGAATGGATAAATTTGATTTGCATTAAGTTTTGGTTTTTTTTACTGCATTTCCATTGCTTATTTTTATAGGTCATTTAACTAGTATTTGTTAATTTTTAGTGTGATCCAGACATGCCCAATCATTTACAATTGAAAATTTTGTACTGGTAAAATTTTTTAGAAATGATAAATTCACAATTAACAAAGATGATTGATTTAATTAAACTGAAGGAAAAAGAGTTAGCAGCCTTTTTTTATAAAGATTCAAGTATGAACTTTCGGATACTAAATTTTCGTTTTTAGTTTTACAACAATTTGCAGGACAAATCATGATACATTTTTTGGCTGGTCATGGAGGAATTGTAATAATTTTTTGACATTAAATGTCGGGATTTTAGTGCTTCTCATTAATATAAAAGACTAGAAAATTTCTCCTGGAATAATGAGAAAACATTTAACCAGTATTGTTAATATTTGTAATATTGAGAGAGTATATTTGTCGATTTATTAACGATTTCAGTTAGTTTATCCGGTGAAAAGAGAAAAAGTTCCCCAGGCCTTGTAAATGCTCACTTCCTTTCAGGTTGAAGTAGATCCATTTTTCTGCGCTGATGTTCTTGAAATTATTCTATACTAAGCGTATGGTAGCTCTTTTAAAAAAGGATATTTGGAATTCTCAAAGATCTTGAGAGTTAAAATGGTTCCAGCCCCAATTTTTATTATGTTCATGTCACACGTATTGTGAGATCATACTTTGAATTCTACAGAGTAATAACGATAGCGTTCGAAAAAAGTATTTGTTCAGCTTCAGCAGCCTTCGAGTTTGTATTTTGAGGCCCTAAACGAAGATATTTTCATTTTAAATTTTTTGCCATATTTTAAATAAAAAATGGAATTCTCATGGAAAATTTTTGTAGCATAACTCTGGCGGAAACTTTTTTAATGTTCCACCTTATGTTGAATGAATAAGTTTTTAAAACGAATTTTATAAGATTTTATTAGGTTTATGACGCAGTTTTCTTTATTTCATTGTGAAAGCTGTGGATCTATTCATAAGCAAAGAGAGCTTGTTAAATGTAGTAATTTTTTAATTTATTTGATAGGCCTTTAACGCACTAACATCATATAATGCAAGAGGTTTAACCATCATAAACATTTCGGTCTGGACACCCCTCTTCAGATTTCATATTATCAGTTGTTTATAGGAATATAGAATAATATAATTTTGAAAAATAGATTGCAGGTAGTTAGTGATGAGTGTTTCGTATCCCATAAATTAAAAATCTTAAGTTTGAAAAAATTTTATTCTCATCACATACAATGGAATATTAATAATATTAGAGGAATTTTTATCAATGATTAGGAATGCTATTTAAATGGATAAAAACTGTTTTTAAAAAGTTTGGTCTACTTCACGTACAATATTAATGATGCGTATGCCCATTAAATCTAACGTGTTAAACTTATTCTAATTTACTCCATACATTTTTTTTCTTATATAGAACGTTGAAAGGGTGTGATTACAAATCTATATTAAAGCCATTAGACGGGATTGTAACTTACGGTTTATTGTTGAAGGTGTAATAAATATCAAGAAATGTCAATAAGTCCATATTTCAGAGGCTTTATGTCAATAAAAGGGAGAGCCTGGAATTTGAGTCGACATTTAAGGCAGGCAGATAATCTTTTGTTAATTCCATCGTCAATATAATTTCTGCTACGTTTCTTCTTATCCTTGAAATTAATTTCCTTTTTCGGTTTCAGGCGTTACTCTTTGACGAAGTAGAATTATCCAATTCTAATTTCGGGACTATAGGAACAAAAAGTGCAAACAATAGCTTTCAAATAATCACGCCGTACAGGAGATTGGTTTTGGCTGCGGACACAAAAAGGGAAATGGACGAATGGATGACGGCATTAAAAGCAGCTAGTTCGAAAGAATATTGCGAGATGGGCTCCGACATTCACGGCAACGAGCACGAAGACTTCCTGTCGGGTCACCATCATTGGTACGCAACTTCCCACGCGAGGCCCACCTACTGCAATGTTTGCCGCGAACCACTCTCGGGAGTCACCTCGCACGGTTTGTCTTGTGAAATCTGCAAATGTAAGGTTCATAAGCGATGTGCCATAAAAGCGATACCTAACTGTAAATGGACCACATTAGCGAGTATAGGACATGAAATAATAGAAGATCAGTTTGGGGTAAAGTGGATATCTTATTACAATTATGCCGATTATTTAAATTTGCTACAACTATCTTCCTCACTTTATCGTGTTGTGCTTTGAATTTTCAGAATATAATTATGCCTCATCAGTGGATGGAGGGAAATCTTCCCGTCTCTTCAAAGTGTTCAGTCTGCGATAAGACTTGTGGTTCCGTGCTAAGGCTTCAGGACTGGCGCTGTTTGTGGTGCAGGGCTGCAGTGCACACAGCTTGCAGGCCTAACTATCCAGTGAAATGTCCTTTGGGTCCTGCTAAGGTTTCAGTTGTTCCTCCGACCGCTCTTCATAGTATTGGTAAAAATCAAAGGCTTAACAAGATTATCATCAATGTTCGCATATGTTACTGGTTACAGATTTTTAGTAATTCGTTCTGTTACATGGACTTCTAAAATAAAAGATAGTTAGTTAATAGCCAAAAAGCGATTGTTTCAAGATATATGAATAAATTTTCATTTCTAGCGAAAATAATTTTGCCTAATTCAGGTAATTTATGATAACGGTAATAAAATGTAACTTATTCTCATCTTAATCGTTGTTTCGAAAATTAATATTTCCAAATGTTTAATAGTTGTCGGAACTGAGATATCACTCTTTGAAGTTTCTAAAAAATTAAAAGAATTTAAAAAATTATATTTCGTAATTTGCTGTATTTGTGAAATCTAATTTTATATTTATACACTTTATTTAACACTCTTATTATGAATCCATCACAATTTCAAATATCCGTTTTTCGTAATTATATTGATCGAAACTGTTACATGAATATATGTATATAAATCAGCATTTATGTATCTTCACGAATAAGATAAGTCGTTTAATTTTTATGTTCGAAATCTATTTCTGTTTAGGAAAAAGTGTAAGATCATATAATATAAAACGAAACCTTGTCGAAAATGATTATATTTTCATTTCTATAAATTTTTATAAATAATATAGTGATTTGCATTATGACAAAAAATCAGTGATTATTTATTCTAAAATTTGCATAAGCTTGACAAAATATATAGCACCGATTTTGCATCTGGATCGCGATCTTTTCATATCTTCAAATTTCTCCCACTTGCATTAAACTCTTCTAATTTCCACGTTCTACATAATGGAATTTGTGTATTAATAATGCATCACTGAATTTTGTATCATGTGTTTCAGGCAATGATGAGGCTTGGGAAGCTGTCAGGCCTCAAGGCTGCTCGCCGCTTTTGGTGTTTGTTAATTCAAAATCAGGAGAGAATCAAGGTATAAAATTTTTAAGACGTTTTAAGCAGTTACTGAATCCTGCTCAAGTGTTCGATTTGATTCACGGAGGCCCAAGTTTAGGGTAAGTTGTTTTAATTTATAATGCATTTTTAAGTAATTTTTCGATTCGTTCTTTTAGAGACTTCTCTTTCTTTACTTTTTAATTCTTTGGACCCTCAAATTCATTAATTTGTGAAGGATTACTCACTCACTTGATTGTCACCTTAGGTTAAGGTTGTTTCGGCATTTCAATCCTTTTCGAATATTAGTCTGCAGTGGAGATGGGTCCGTTGGATGGGTTTTATCGGAAATAGATCGACTTAACATGCAGGTAAGTTTTTATAACATTTGTTTTGGACAAAATTTTTTTTACATTTCAATTATAAAAAACGATGATAATGAGCTCCTTTGTATTTTGATTTATCATTAAAATTAACGACCACAATTTTCAACAAATTAAAATATTCAGTTAATTGGATGTACTGCAATACAACCTTTAAGTATGGGACTTGTTTCGAAGCTGAAGTTTACCGGGGAAGTTAATATAAAAAAAAAGTAACAATATTTCAAAATAATGATTATATTTTTTTACAAACAAATTTATAAATTTGTCAACCTTATATCAGACATTATTAAAATGTCATTATTCTATGTAAGAATTCCAATCATTTGAAAAATATATATATATACACGCACATATTATTTATATAATTTTTGTAGAAACAGTGTCAATTAGGAGTTTTGCCACTTGGAACGGGAAATGATTTAGCCAGAGTTCTAGGTTGGGGAGCATCATGCGATGATGAAACGCATTTGCCTCAGCTTCTGGACAAATATGAGAAGGCCTCAACGAAGATGCTGGACAGGTAGTATTATTGAAATGCCGATGTTGTGATTCAGTTAGGAATGTAAATAATATTGTTGAAATATTTTAAATTCAGATGGAGCGTAATGACGTTAGAAAGAGGAATGATTTTGCCGCGAACTGCCAGTAGACTTTCTTTAGATGAACCACTTCTCACAAGTACAATGGCCGAATATGAAGATAACGTCATGTCACATTTAGCAAAAATAATTCAGTCCGATCAACATTCCGTTGTAATATCATCAGCAAAGTTAGTTATACAAACATTTAATGTCTCTCTCTTTAGAGATTGAGTATTTGATTTAAATGTTACATGTTATATGATTTATTTTTAGAATTCTGTGTGAAACAGTCAAAGACTTTACGATGCGTATTGCTCAGACGACACTCGCTCAGGGCGATGTTCATTTTAGTGATAAATGTCAACTTCTGAATAATAAATTGGATATGTTGGTACAGATTTTGGAACAGGAAAATGGGAATTCAAGCAGAGCCGAAAGTTTAATAGTTAATGAGGAAAATGAAAACGAAGCAATAGAAAAAAGTGCTACTGAAAAACATGAAAAAAATTTCATTAATTTGAAAAAAACGGTATGATTTTTTAAAACTTAGCTTCTATTGTAAAAAGCGTTTAATGTAATATATGAATAATACGAATTAACTTTTAATCGTATTAATTTATATTTAATAATAAGTCAATATGATGAAATAGATATTATTCAAATAATTTTAACAATGATTTAAAGCAAATAGTGCTTTTTTCTTTTTTTTATTTACAATATTTTATTTATCATAGATCCTACACTTTCATCAAATGCCTGGATAAGATAAATATATATGTAAAATATACCATATTTATATTTTACGTATCATTATTTCTTTTGTTGTAACCATTTATAAGTAATATTTATATCATTTGGACGCATCGACAAAAAATGTATTTTTCATTATCAGGGTAAGTCATTCATTGTTAGAGATGCCTTGATGTCTAGAGCGAATAGTTTGAAAAAGGCAGTTCGACAAATAGTTGAATATATGGAAGGTGCGATCGATCAACAAAATATTCAGGGACTTAATGTTATTCCACACAACGAATCAATGTATGTTTCACAAACCGAAACCAAACATTCCTTAGAAATCCCCAATACAAGTAAAATTTCGGATGGTCTCAAGGTCGGTAAAAAAAAAATTTTTTTACTTTTTAAAATAGTGTGATTTCCAGTATTTATTTTTAATCGGTTATATGAAATCCGTATTTTGACAGGATATGCCTACAATCGAATTTACTTCAAGTTGTGAAACGACACCTCATGCTTCGCCTAGACCTTCGGTTGCAGATATTCAGAGTCAAAAAATGTTCCTTCTTCCTTCTCCTCTGCCTTCGTGTTATTCTTCAAGATCTCCTTCTGCAGCCGACATTCGTCTCACTGCCTTGTCACCTTTGCCTGATCTAAGACGAGAGTCTGCATGCGATGAAATTATAACATTACCTGTACCTGACGAATTTGCTGATAACTTGATTCGTGGGAAAAGTTTTCCGTCGGAAGGAGAAAAGGAAAGGTAATTTATTTATAATAGGTTCTTCAGTCACAAAATTTATCCTTGTTTATTTGTTTACTAATTTCTACCTCTTTATATGATTTTTTTTTTGTTATCAGGCGAGAAAGTCAGTCAAATGAAGTCCCAGAGACTCTGCCTTCTCATTTAAATTTGAAAGTTTACAAAGGAGGAACCCAGATAGAAAGAGATTTAATAGATTTTGAAAAGGATGTTATATGTGAATTTGAAAAGACCGAAGGACCAAGTTTATGGGAAACAGTATTATCGTCATTAAATGAAGATACTCGCTCTGTTGTAATCGACAGTCGAGAGTCATCGCGTCGAAACAGTCGAATAGACTTTGCTGAAACTGTAAAATGTGATATTAATGGTAATGTTAATGATTCTAATTTACTGGAACCTTTACCCGGTAAATAAAAATATTTACAAGAAATCGATTTAAGAATTCTTCGTTTTAATTTTGATGTACGCGTATAACATAGTCTAATCTTTAAGTTGTCAGATGCATTTATAATTACTTTAAAAGTTGCCGGTACATAAAAATTAGATTAATAAAAATAAAATATTTTCATTGGCAAGTAATCATTGTATAAAAACAAATTACATTGATTTATTGTCAAGTCTTATCTTGATTTTACCAAAACTGATGAGTGTAAAGAAGAATATACTAAGAAACTTGTAAATGAAACCTAAGTACGATTAAATTGAAATTCTAGATTTGTTTCAAAATCATTTTAAATTTTCTTATAAGCAATCATAATAGTGTGTTAATATGATTAATTATATCTTTTGATTTTTTTATTGATTAAATATATATTTAAAATAAAAGTAAATTTTTCTTATTCGATTTTTATATTTTACTAGATTAATGTTATTAATAAAAAGTTTTAGGGCTATTATTAAGGAAAAATTACTTTATTTTTAAATAAAAATTAAAAATAATTTCCCGTTTCTTTTCATTTTTATAGATTTGATATCGAAAGAAGAAATCAAGTGCAATATAGACGTCGCAACTTTGAAAGACAATCATGTAGAAAATGTAGAATCATCGGATGTTGATAGCTCTTTCTTACCAAGTTTCAACAATCGAATTGAAGAAATGGATCTGTCTCATATTGATTCATCAGAATCACCTTCAGAAGAAACATCTCCACCCAACAGAAGTTCTAGTCGACCACCTTCTCCAGAGCCTCAGGGGCCTGTTGATGTTTCACAAAATCTTCAGTATATTCATAAAAGCAAAACAGAAAATTTTTTGGATGTGCCAAATTTGATTTCCAACGTTACAAGAAGTTGGACAGAAATATCCAAAGACAACAAAATAAATGATTTATTTGACAAAAATGTTTTGAAAGTTAGCATTCGTGAGGGAAATCGAATTTTATATCCTGGATTTGAGGGTAAGTGTTTTTACTTTTAAATTTGGAAATACTATTCCTTAGACTCAAACTTTTTCATAATCTTTTGTCAAAATAAGGGTAAAAGATAATTTTAATCTTAGCTTATTAAAATATATAGATCCCAGTATATTAATCTAAATTAGTTTAATTATTTAATAACCTATTGTAATAAGATCATTATATCAGTAACATAATTGTGAAAGTACTTCTAAAGATAGTACTCAGTCGTGCAAGGTTTTGCATTCAGTTTATTACTCTTATTTTCACAAGAAATTAAAAATAAGCTATATTAAATTTTTCATATAATTAGAATTTTCATAAGCTTACTGCAATTATGCTTATGGTGCATGACTCATTAAAACATTTCTTCTACAGCATTGGTTAATCCGATCTGTTAATTTTTTTGTTAATAATAAAATTAATAAATATATTTAGGAAAGGAAGGGAAAAAACCAATTTTTAGAAGATATAGTGATATAAAAACAAGTAAAGAATTATCAAATGAAATGTCATTGAAGTATGAAAGTCTCAAAAGGGGGAGAAAAAGTTTGGATCTTGATGAACATCCTTTTCTCTGCAGAAAAGATAGCAGGAAATTATATATGGATAATGATATAGACATAACGGATGACATCGAGTTGGAGCCAGGTAAATGGAGGAGATTGAAAAATCTTTTTGTAATTCATCTTGAAAGGTAAAATCTTCGGCTTGATTTGACTTTTTTCACATTATTTTTATTTTGTCCGACATAAATAAAAATTTAATTTTTAAAATGATTTGAATCATACATGCATATTGCAAATAAAGCAATATAAAATTTCCTACGTATGTGTTCTATTATGAACTAAATAAAAATTAATTATAGTTGTAACAGTTATTGTTGTGTAACAGTATATTATTATAACAGTATTATGTATAACAGTTATTGTAAAATTATAGTTGTAACAGTAAAAATTGTATGTAAAATTATTCGCGAGAAAAATCTTTATGTTAAAAAAATATTAAAAATTTTGCATTCATAATCTCGGAGACTATTAAATTTTAAATTATATCAGTGAAAATTAAACTGCTATCGAAAGGTCTGATTTTTCGCAAATACTTCAGGTCAAGATTTTCCAGCCTTATGGATGCAATATCATGCAGTCATATTCCTTTGAATAGTATTAATTTTTATTAATAGAATTTTTCTCATTTTACTAATTTTCAGAATTAAGATGCAGTTTGGCTCAGTTTGTTGAAGGGAATGATATAGCGAGGATGTCATTCAAAAAAAAAACCAAGAAGAAAACATTAATGAGTGATGTTGAAGCGGATATTGTTAAAATTCAGTTCAAGGGATCAAATGGAGATCTTACTAAAGAGTGGAATGAAAAATTTAACTACGAAGGAAATAAAATTGTGAGCAACTTTGCATTTTTTTGATTATTTACTAAATTCAAAGACCGGATTTTAAAATAAACACATAATTATATTGTTTTTTGAATTATTGGGTATGAAGTCCAAAAAATATTCTTTTACTTTATTAAATTTTAAAATTAAGCATTGGTTTTACAATTTCTTTCTTGAATAATTTATATTTGAGGGTTTTATGAATATTGGCGCAATGTTCTTGTTTCTTAATTTAGTTAAAAACAAGAAATGATACATTCTTTACCTTTATTTTGATTATTTTTAAGAGTTTTTTTAATATTTAAACGTAAAAGATACTTGAAAATACTTTCTTTGAAAAAAGTTTTATATTTCAAAATGGAATAAACTAAAGATTATCCGAAAACACTTTGCATCTTCTTTTTTATTTATTGTTAGTATTTAAAATGTCTTCCTTTTTTCTATTCTTACAGAATCATCGCCTAAGTGCAGCCTATTCAGAAACAGATGATGAAGATATCGTAGCAGAGCATTCAAATTTAAAAAAAGACAGAGTTAGAATTAAGGAAATACCTGAATTCCAGTTTATTATTGATCCTCCATCGCCTCTGCATGATACACCTCCACATTCTGTTAATTTCCGAAGATTAAGCGGGGAAAGCATTGGAAAGCGTATGTTAGAATATTTAGCAAAATCTTATCGAATTCTTTTTTCTTGGACAAATTTTTGATAACGTTTATAACGTAATGGAAGTGCTATAAAATAAAAAAATTTTAATTTCAGTGTCTGCGATGACTTCCTTACCAACTGGACTACTGCATGCATCTCCTCAAGCCACGCGACGAGTGTCGAATTGTAGCTTAATGAAAGCTGAAATAATGGAAGCATTTGCAGAATCCAGAAATCGGTCCAAGAGCATTGATAAAAGTGACGTTGCTGATGTTCCGAAGAAGTTGCCAATCATCAACCCTCTAGTCAGGCTTCCTACATGGCCAAGTAAATCCTATTACATTTCTTTAAGTTGAAAAAAATGAGGAAAAATCGATGATTAAAATATTTTCATGATCCACGAGTCTTAAATTTGGACTTTTTGATGGAGAGTTTTGTACACAGCATGCATGATTAAAAACTTTGGAAATATAGTTAAATAATTAACAGGTTTATTTGTTTTTCCTGCAAGTAGCTGGTGCTCTGATAAATTTATATTTCTTCATTCAGATGTCTCTGGAGGCGCTGGCTTGATTTCCAAAGTTTTATTGGCAAACGCGGATGCTTTATGCGCTACAGCTGCGCCTCTTATGGATTTCGATGAAACTCTTTTGGAAGGATTCTTTGAGAAATGCGTAATGAACAATTATTTTGGCATTGGCATTGACGCAAAAATTGCATTGGATTTCCATCATAAACGCGAAGAGCATCCTGAAAAATGTCGTTCCAGGGCAAAAAATTATATGTGGTATGTAAAACAATGATTGCTTTTAGGTATCCTTCTGTATTTTCTCAGAATGTCATTTTTTTCAATTGCATAAGTTAAATTTTTCTTAATATCACGATACCTCATATAAGTGATCAGTACATTTAATGAATCTGAATTAATGTCGGAAATGCACTTTTGGATATCTAATGCAGTGCTAAGCAGGTATTTCCGTTTAAAATGTTTTTAGGTACGGAGTATTAGGATCACGTGAATGGCTTCAAAAGACGTATAAAAATTTGGAACAACGGGTTCAGTTGGAGTGTGATGGTCAGAGAATACCATTACCATCCCTTCAAGGCATAGTTGTTCTTAACATTCCTAGTTTTATGGGCGGGACCAATTTTTGGGGCGGAACCAAAGAAGATGATTGTTTCCTTGCTCCTAGTTTTGACGATAGGATTTTAGAAGTTGTTGCTGTATTTGGCTCAGTGCAAATGGCTGCATCTCGTTTGATAAATCTTCAGCATCATCGTATTGCTCAGTGCCAGAACGTACAGATAAATGTATTAGGTTTGCATCATACTATCAATCCAATATTGTTTTCTTAGTTTTAAAATCTTCAAAAATCCTAACGAAATATCGGTTAAGATTTGATTTTAAAAAAAATTTTTTTACATTTTTAAAAATTTGAAAATATGTTTAGGTGATGAAGGAGTTCCTGTTCAGGTTGATGGTGAAGCTTGGATTCAACCACCCGGTGTTATCCGCATAATTCACAAAAACCGTATGCAAATGCTTTGTAGAAACAGAGCTTTGGAAACTTGTCTTAAATCTTGGGAGGAAAAACAAAAACTTTATCAGGCTCATGCTCAGCCTCTTATTCAGGTTAAAAGCTTTTTTAGATGGATTAAAAATTGTTTATAGCAAACTTAATGATTTTGACTTTATGTCAGTAAAAGTTTTTGAAATGTTATCATAATTTTCAAGTTTTTAAACAGTAATATTAATTATTGGGAATTTATCGGAATTTTCTTTCTGCATTAATAAAATCGAATTTTGTCTTGCGAAACAGTTTTTGTAAAATTTTTGTTTTCGTATTTGACTTCTATTTAAATTAATTGTACTCTGTTTTACAAAATAAAACCTTTTGTCAAAAAAAGAATTGTAATGAATCGCAATTTCGCTAATTATTTAATTTCTTGTCAGAGTGTTAAATCTTTTATGTTTCAATGGATTCATTTCACTATTAAATTTTGTATTTATCCATTTTAGATGTCCCAAATATCAACGACCAATACTCAAAGCAATAATAGCACAACTGATTCAGCTTTTCCTCCACTGCTAACCGAAGAAGAAAGTAGATTATTACTCGGTTTAATTGAAGTTACCTCTAATTTAGTAAAATGTGTTCAATTGGTCAGCATTAGTCATTCTAGTCTAGATAAAGGTAAAGGAATCTGATTGTTGTTTCTCATCAATAAATAATAAATCCACAATAACATTTTACTAATTTTTATATTAAACTGGAAAAATTTTAGAATTATACGAATTAGCAGTCAAGACTTCTAAATGTTTGGAAAATGTTCATCCTGGAGGAAAAATAATTGAAGGGCTTGAATTAAGACCAAAAGTAACCAGTTTGGTTAACTCTGCAAAAGACCTCTACGAGGAAGCTTGTTCTGTTCTTAGGGATAAAGGTCATAACTTAGTAAGTTCTTCGCAAACAAATAAAAACTGATTCTGATTATTTTTTCTATTGAGTGTATTTATTTTAACAAGCTCACAATTCCCATAGTGAGAGAGATTCCTATTTTTTTTTTATCTTTTAGAGGTTAAGAGAAGATATGGAAGGTAAATTAAGTAGTGCTTTAGCTGATATGGAGGTTGAATTGAGAAAGTGCTCTGTGGATGAAAGTGGATTGGTTGGATTACATCACATTTTTGAACACGTAAGTACATTTCACAGCCTTAGAAATTGAAAATTTATTCTATGATGGCTAGAATTGATGTATTAATGGAAATTGTTTCAACTTTCAGTGAAAATATCGTATATTATAAATTTATTACATTTATTATTAATTGTTATTACACTTAAAATTAATATTGTTATTATTGTCATTAATGATCAAATCAATTTTGACATTCATTGGGTATTTATAATGTATTCCCTTTTTAACCTTCAGGTTCAAGACTGACTTTAAGGAAATTCTTAATCCTTGATTTAAACCTCTTCTTAAATCGCTAATCTTTCAGTTGATTTAGTAAAATTCGATTTGATGGACTCAAAATGGAGGAGAACATTTTCTGCACTTGTACTGAAAGTCATCAGAGAATAAATACACAGAGGGCTGCACTAGACCTCGCCAGTTTCCAAAATTAACTATTTTCTTTATCATTATTTTAAGTATTTTATTTATAAAACATTTTAGTTGTTTTTATGCCATTTAATTTAAATATCACATCTTAATATTAGTCAATTAGCTCCATATATTTAATTTCTTTTGTCTGCTTCCTAAAGATGCGTCTGAATTAAACTCTAATTTTTTCTTTTATTTAATATTTTAAAATTTGAAGCATAATTAACAAAAATGAATGAAAAAGAAAGCTATAACTAACTTGTCCACTAATTAAGATCATTTACCATATTTTTTCTTTCATTACAATTTCTTCTTCATTTCAATTTTTAGATATTTTTCTAGTAAAAACGCAACATAGAACTATCTGTTTATAAATTATTCATGATGTTGTTCTGATTAGCAACATTTATGTAAAACAAAATGCATTATATTTATAAATGCTTGAGCTTAACATAGTACGGCTCAATGCCTCAGGTTTTCCATAAACTATAAACAACTTTTTATTAGTATTTTTTTTTAATTTTTAATCTTTTCGTGCATTACAAAAATTCTTTATTAAACAAGATTAAGTAAAATGATATTTAGTTAAGTATTGTCTGTTTTACCGATGTGCAAGAAATTAATTTTGATACAGAACAGAGAGACATGTGCAGGCTTTACTTAGATATTCTTAAGCTGCCCTCAATGTTTTCGATCCATCCATATGTCTTAAATTAAATACGTTCTAAATGTTAAACGAAAATAAATAATTTCTGTAGCTTTTATACATATAACGCTTCATTTTTAAAATTTTTTCATTGTTAAAAAGTATGCACCGCTAAGAAAATTATTTTTATTACAAGTCGGGCCCTAATAAAGGACGTGGAAGAAGCTTGTTTTGGTTGAAACTCAGGCGCCATGGTAATCAGCGCCAGCGGGAGGCAGCATCATGGGGTGTAGCGGAAGTCTCGCAATGGCTTGAGTCTCTTCAGCTATCCGAATACGTCGAATCCTTCGCAAAGAATGATATTCGAGGTAAAGAATTAATTGCCTTGGCAAGGAGGGATTTGAAAGATCTTGGAGTCACCAAGGTAGGCCACATCAAACGGATTCTTCAAGCCATTCGAGATTTGAACACATGATCAAAAAGTGTGTAAGTGCTCAATCATAATGAAAGAACAAGAACTAAACGTATTGTTCAGCATCGAGAGAGTTTTTCGATATGATTGGACACTTACATCGATTACCGAAAATAAAAATTGACTATGTTTACTATTTATTTTTCAATTTAAAAAATTGCAGTTGTTTTCTTGTGTATCTAAAATGATTCTAGTTAGTATTTCTTAAGGTTTAAATATTCAAATTAATATTTATTATAGCAATATTACAACGTAATGTTCACTATTTATACCTGCGTGAAAATAGTTGAAATCTTTTTCAGTTCACAAGCTGTATAATAAAGGATTATTAACTAAAGCCGAATGAAAAGATTTAGAATGGCATAATTATAATTTTAAATTAAAGTAATGTATGTATTGTGTATAATTACATTTAGCGTCTAGGTTGAATGTAATACTCAAATTCTCATCGTATTTTCTGCTATTCCAAAAATCAGTTCAAAAAGGAAAATTTTATTCTGGAACCCAATTCATTTTTCCGGAAAGTAACATTAGCTTTCTCGTCAGTAGGTATTTGATTTATTTATGTTGGACTCTCGCAATTTGAAGCACGTGTAGTCTTCGGTAAAGTTCAGTATAATACATTTATTTTAATTTTTAAAAATGTATTGGTAGTCTCTAAAATGGGACAAAAATAGCAGATTACGAGACCTTGTTTTCATGATATAACGTGATCTCAGTAGCCACTAAACGTATAGTATAAAATAAACAATAAAATACTCATTTTTAAGTTGCGGTTTCTTTGATATATATATATATATATCGTATTTTATGTTAGTCGCATCCGAAAAATTTTTACCACTCACGTTAAAAATATTGACGAAGAAGGCTTTTATGGTGGGACAAATCGAATTGCGCTGTCGTGAAGAGAAATTTGCCCGGCTGTCGCACCACAATCAGTCTGTAGGTGATTCTTTTCGAAAGAGATGTTTCGAACTATACGCTTTTTAAATGTTTTTAAAGTAAAGCAGACCAATTGAGCAATATATGGGATAATCTATTTTATAATTGTGATAATGTTTTTTGTTAATTAATCAAAATACATATTATGCGTATTAATTAAATCAGCTTTATATTGTAGAAGTAGAATTGAAAATTATATTTTCTATAAAAATTTTTCTTTCGGTCTATATGAACAGGTTCTCTATAATTGTTAAATTCGCTCGTGTTGAAGCAAATAAAAGCCTAATGTTGAATAAAAATACGTAAAGAAAGTTTATTTCTTTTTTGATATTCATATAAATAATTGTAATGTCCGGTTTTAAGTTTTAATTTGCATCTTTTTTGTATGATGCACACCATGTTTGCTCGAAATGAGACTTATTTCACGTCGCAATTGCCACGGGCTAGAATGCTATGTGTAGTGGGGCCAAACGATTGTTTTCTACCGTGATGGGTGCCACAGTTTTCGTTCATTTTCTTTAACAAAAGAATAAATTTATTATTCCGCCATTGGCCGTTATTAATAATTTCAAATTCATTTTGTTTTAAATAATTTCTCTTTTATTTTTTTTAAAGAAAATTTATTTATATTTCTTTTCATTGTATTTTACTGCCCGATTTTGCAACGCATAGAATTCGACATTTTCGTATCGGAGTAAATGATTTGGGGCGGCGGGGGGGGGGGGGGGGGGGGGCCG